>JADBJO010004870.1:117500-147500 GCA_016801955.1 Conus betulinus
TGGTCAGTTTTTTGTTTTTTTTTTTTTCTCACCTCAGTTATTCCTAATCTGTCAACGCAGATTCGAGGCATCATTATAGCCCTAAATGATCAGTTCTCTACCATGTGTTTGTGGACAAAACCATGTATGTTGCTGGTAGAGGAGTTCAATAATGATCATGTTGTGAAACTTTCGACCGCGCGGCAGCTAGCATCGACGTTTAGGTATGGTTATATTAATTTAGCTTGATGTCCACGTATTCTTACGGTGAAATGACAGATGAAGAGAATCATTCCAAGAGGGAGAGAGGAAGGGGAGGGGGAGGGGGACTATCTAGCTCTATACAACACGTTCAAGACGGGCAGCAACGATGCCAATATATTCATGATGGGCACCTGGAATTCAACCTCCCGGCAACCTTTAGCTGCGATGTCACGTTTCACCTGTTTTGTTGTTGTTGTTGTTTTTGCTTGCTTGTTTGTTTGTATGTTTCCTTTTTTTTGCGCTATACATATATGTGCGTGCTTATTCGATCTGGTAGACAATTAAAATTCACACACACACACACACACACACACACACACACACACACACACACACACACACACACACACACACACACACACGCGCGCGCGCGCGCGCGCGGAGAATGGAAATAAAGAGTGAAAAGGGAGGGTAGAGTCTGATAAATAAAGATAAATACATGCATACAGATAGATAGACAGATACACACTCGCTACATGTATGTGTGTGTGTGTGTGTGTGTGTGTGTGTGTGTGTGTGTGTGTGTGTGTGTGTGTGTGTGTGGAGGAGAGAGAGAGAGAGAGAGAGAGAGAGAGAGAGAGAGAGAGAGAGAGAGAGAGAGAGAGAGAGAGAGAGAGCATGTCTGGGGCAAGCTCTGCAGGCGCAGGATCGTTATTGCTGTAAATTATTCCTTTTTCAGTGTTATTAGAGGGTGTTTTCGCGCGCGCGTGTGTGTTTGCCTGTGGAGAGAAGTAAGCGGACTTAAAAGGCAAGCAAGGAGCCAGATACACCCCCACCCCCTCCTCACCACAACGGCTGTGACCTAATCATGCCTTGCAAGACGCCAGGGCTCCCTCTGTTTGCACTTGTATCGGTTTTCTTTATCTTCTGTCTGTCGTGTGCAGTGTGAGGATGTGTGTGCGTGTCTCACAAAAATAACTTTCTTAACATATGGTCACCCCTCTTCCACTCTTCCAAAGCCTGTTTCTACAGTCTCATTGTTTACAGTATTACATGGGTTCAGATCAGGTAAGTCAGTGTTATTTAGGGAGGGCTTTCATGGTTTTTGATGTGATTGTTCTGTATGTTATGGACATGGCATGGAAATGCTCACCTTGCAATTGTCCCCATCTCTTTTACGCACCCGGCGCGCGCGCGCGCACAAATACACACACACGCATGCACGCACGCACGCGCTCACGCACGCACGCACGCACGCACGCACGCACACACACACACACACACACACACACACACACACACACACACACACACAGAGTTGAGTTTCTGTCTTGGGACGGCAGACGGGTCCGTGCATGACCTTTAGTGCTGATGTGGCACAAGCTTACCTGTATTGATCGCGTTATACAATATGTAGTATAACAAACGGCTGTAAATAACTTTATTGGGATTGATGTCATTGTCACTAGGCGTGTCTTCGGTCCCCCATCCTCCAACCCTCCCGCTTTCCCTCGGCGTCCTTCAAAAAGTCAATGGCGCTTTATATGGCGGCGACATTAACTGTCAATAATGTAGCACGTTTAGAATCTTCGGTTCTGGACTTGACTTTTTGCGCACACCTGAACACGCTTGTTTATCTCTCTCTCGTGCACACGTAGCCAAGTGCGCGCGCACTGACTCTGTCTGTCTGTCTCTAGTCATGCTAAGTTAGTTGCTAGTCACTCTTAGTCCCTAGGCGGGGCAAGGGCCGGATGTAAAAAAAACATATATTTGCTGATCTGTTACCCTTGAAAATAAAGATCATCATCATTATCATCATCATCATCATCATCTCTCTCTCTCTCTCTCCCTCTCTCTCGTGCACACGTAGGCAAGTGCGCGCGCACACTCTCTCTGTCTCTATCTGTCTGTCTCTCTCTCTAGCACAAAAGCACACATAAAGATAAATCATCGATTCAAACTTCGAATACTGCAAGGAAATGAGCCATGACTCGAGGTGTTCGCATATCAATGTTGGAACTGTTCCCAAAATGTGAACATATCGCCAGCGGCGCCATCTCTCCATCTTCTTCTGGGATGTGATAAAATTACTGGCTCGTCCAAATCTGCCCTAGTGGGCGATACACAAACCCCGACTGCACTGATTTAGTCCTCATCGTTCCCACTGGAACTTTGGCTCTTCATTGCAGATCTCCAGAGTAATCGATATTGGAGCCTCGACCCCCCCCCCCCCCCCCCCCCCCCCCCCCCCCCCCCCCCCCTTCAAGACATTCTCTTGGCTGTTTTCTGCTCGTTTTTCGTTTTCCAGGGTCCTTCGTATGTTGTTACTGGCTTTCCTCTTTTTCATGAGGACTCAGGTTCAGTACATGTTGTTTGGACCTCACGCGTTATGTTAGTGTCCCTTACTGGTCTCTGGTTGGTTCTGCGCCAGAGTTTTTCATTGATGATTTTTTCGGTCCATCTGATACGAATTATCTGTGGTTGGCATGCATTGATAGCTTGTGTTCCAGCTCTTTGGCGAGTCTCCATGTCTCTGAGCCGTATACATTAGAACAGACTTGACTCTGGAATCGACCACTTTCACGGAAATGGAGAGGTATATGTGTGTAGAATTCCAAATGGACTTGCTCGGTGGTCCTGGCCTTTATGCCTTCATAAGTACCTCCTGTCTTATTGACGATACTCTTGAGAGGGGTAAACTTGCTGGCATCTTTTAGAGCTTGTTCTTTGTGGCAGACTGGTGATGTCTGACCTGTGTTGGTTCTCATGGCCTTGGTCTTCTCGGCATTTACTTCCAGACCTGAATTTATCGCTTTTTGGTAACGGAGGGTTTCCTATCTTCTCTTGCACGTGCTGAGAGGAGTGTGACAGCAGGCTAATATTGTCTGCAAAGTGAAGGTCTCAAACTTCTGTGTTTGCAGTCCATTGGATCCAGTGCGGTCGGTTCACTATTCTTGATCCAGTGTGTCACCAGAGAGAAAACCAGGGGTGACAGCAGCTTCCTTGTCGGATTCGTGCACCAATGCCGAAAAGCTGTGACACGCTGGAGTTGTGAATGACACGACTGATTATATTTTCATAGAGATGCAGTATTATCTGCGGATGTTTCGCAGGTACTCCGTGATGTCCTCTTATTTTCCAGGCCGCAGCAGCTACACGCACAGTGTCATGGGCTCACTTGAAGTCCATAAAATGTATATATTGGGGGGGGGGGGGGAGGACTGGCGCTACTACGAGGATTGGTCGATGATGGTACGCCGTGTGGCTCTATGATCTGAGCATGATCTGCAGGCCTGATACCCCGCTTGCTGTTTTCTTATTTGTATCCTCTGGTGCATGGATTCTTTGAGATTATTTTGATGAAAATCTTGCTGGTTAGGGTCAGCAGCTCTATTATTCTCCAGTTCTTACAGTCGCTAAAATCTCCTTTCTTGGAAAGGCGGAGAGGGTGGGGGGGGGGGGGGGGGGGGGGGGCGGGGGAGGTTGTCTTTATAATGCAGCCTTTCCTCCACTCAGGTTTCTTTGAAAAAAGATCTACAAATAATGACTACGGTGGCTTTTTATGGTCTGCATACACAGCTTCTGCTGGTGTAATGTTACTCGGGGGGTACTTTGCCATTCTTGGTTGTCTGTACTGCTTGGATGATTTCTTCCTTGGTGAATGGTTCAAGGTTCTCATCTAAGTCTTCTCCGTCTTTAGGGGGTGGTGAATTGGTAACCCAGAGTGCTGTTGAACAGTTTGTTGAAATATTCTCTCCATCTCTCCAGTTGTTCCGTTGGCTTGCTAAGACTTTCCTGTCTTTTGCTTTTGGCAGACAATTATTGTCTGTTTCCTGCCGGGCAGTTGCTTTGTGATTTTTTGCGTAGGATTTTCAAGTTATTGTTCTCTGCCACCTCGTGTTCCTGAGCAGCCATACTATCAACTAACTTTTATTTGTATCTTCTGGCACTCTTGAACTCTTTGATTCGTTCATTGTATTTGTTTTATATGTATTCACTTTGTCATGGTTTGAATCCTCTTCGCATTAGTGTGTGTGTGCGTGTGTGTTCATGTGTGTATGCGTGTGCGCATGCTCATGTAGGTTTGTTAATGTATGTGCGAGCATGCACGCAAGAGTATGTATGTATGTATGTGCATGTGTATACATTTATGAGGTTTCCTTAGCTTCTGAAGCCATGCTATTTTTGTCTTCTTTGTAAAAAAAAAACATCTGAACAAAGCATTGATAATTACTGTTTGTTTGAAAACACTTATGATCTCCAACATTGTTTCTTCACAACCTTTTGTCTTTTCGTCCTAATATTGCATTCTAATATTACTACTATGACAACCAGTAAGTATGATAGACTACCAGAAAACGGGTGAATAAGACTTGTGTGAATGTAGACTAGTTCGAGTTTTGTCACACACACCTGTCAATAAAACCCACCGAGGAGAGGCTCAGGTTGTCTTAGACCTAAACCGACTGCCATAATAATTTGATATCATCGATCAGCGCTCACTGGCCTTAGGGTTGTTATGGCTTTCAAATTCATTATCCTATATTTCAAGATTAAACTACAGTGAAAATTGATTTCAAGTGAGAATTATTTTCCCTCTGGCACATACTATGAAAATGGCAATTGTCACCCTTTTCATGGATTTTGTGGGATATTTTTTACGCTAACAAGTTCTCATATGCATATATGTAAAATTTACTGTCATTTGGGTTGAAAGCACAGAGAGAGAGAGAGAGAGAGAGAGAGAGAGAGAGAGAGAGAGAGAGAGAAGAGCAAATAATAAGCCCACACAAAGTGCAAATATGCAAACAGAATGATCTTTATTCATCAGAAAAGCAAAAGAATTACAATTCATTTCTACCGACTCCCTGGCCTAATCAAAAGACAAAATGAGCATGCTTTCCAACCATTTCCCAGTTCATAGGATACATGCACCACCTTTTTTTTTTTCTTTCTGCAAGAGAATACCCATCATCTCATCTACCTTCTGGTGCTGATGTTCTGTGTCGAGCAGCCACAGCAGAGCCAAGAAACGTGTTGATTTCTGACAAGACTTGTGACAAACAGGTAAGGTAACGACTCAAAGGATACCGCCACTGTATTCTGTCATGCTGTCCATCCATTCTTCTACATGCTCTGTTCTACATGAAACTAACGAGATCCAGAGAGTGAGACCTCAATGTTTGCACCAGCCTGAGTTCTGGCTCACAAAGCCATACACAAACACAGACACAGACGACACACACACCCCCCCCCCCAACCCCCCCCCCCCCCCCCCCCCCCCCCCCCCCCCCCCCCCCCCCCCATACACACACACACACACACCTCTCTCTCCTTTCTTAGTTTCACTGATAGCACCTGATTCTGTTATCAAACAGGGTGTGCAACCCAGACAACATACCTATCAAACACGCTGATAGCTACCTTCCTTCTCTTAAACCAAGAAGAGAGTGCAACGCTGACCATAGAGATATCAATACGTTAAATGACTGCTACCTCCCCCCCTGTTCTTCTGACACACTTCATTCTGTTATCAGAGGGAAGTGAAACCCTGATATGGAGCTATGAACACTTCACATGACAGCATCCTTCATCTCTTCTTCTGATTCATATAATTCCGTAAGCATGAGGGGTGTGCATTCCTGACCATTTATAAGACAAGTTACCTTCGATTTAATTTCTTGCTTCACTTAATTATGTAACCAGGAGGGTGAACAACCCTGACAGTAGAGCTACCATTGAGTTACATGACGTCTATTTTCAACCTATTCTTGCTTCACTCGTCTCTTTAACCAGGAACAGCGTGTAACCCTGACCGAAGGCGGTAATATTTTTCCTTTCTTATTTTTACCAGGTGGCACGCACAACTAAACTCAAACTCGCTTGGTAAACATAGCGTCCACTCACAAATGAAATGGGTACACTCAAGATTTCCATGTACAATGTTAATGTGAAGATGATTACGTTCTAGCAGTCTGAAAGTGTAACTACATTCTCTTTCTTTGCAGGCAGCCGACATCCTGGACAGAATGTCCACATAACATAGAGCTACAACTGTTGTGCTCCCATGCCTTTGGCAAAGTTCACCGCACACTATTTCCAGTACCTGTTTCATTCACTGACATGCCTTTAGACAAAACTGTGGAAGTAAAAATATCAGTCAGGAGTGATAATCATTTCCACCCACAGAATATGTAGTATGAACACTAGCTCCACTCCTCTTCTCAAGCCCAGTGCTGTGTATCAATGAAATGGATGTATCATTAACAGAATGTCCAGATTAACAAATCAGTTATCTAGGTCAGAAGCTGTAACTTTCAACTTTTGGCCACTCAGGAATTCTCAAACGTGAAGAACTCTCACCTGTATGTCTAATTAGAGAACATTTGTCTAATTATTTGAAAACTACATGCACAAGCACAAAAAAAAAGTTTTAATTTACACCAAAGTCAAGATTCAAACAGTCGACGTTTACCTCTAGATTCTAATATTGGAAACCAAGGGGAAGTTATTGTTCACACTGAAGTATATTGCTGTCGACCATGACGTAAGTCAACCTCGTTTAGAACAGACTTGAGAACTTTCAGTGGCATGCCATTTTGTCCAGTTTGATCCTGGTCAGGCACAACAGTCTTAAGAAATATGAGTAAATGCTACAAACGTTCTCTGGCCTTGAACTACAGTCAAGCTGGTATTAAAAAAAAAAAAAAAAAAAAAACTGAATTTTTTTTTGCCTCTGATTAAAAAAGCATCAAAACTGGCCGAAAAATTTACAAAATACTGCCATCCACAAACATAAATGTATTTGATATCTTCTTTTATAATCGTTTTGAAGATCTGAAGGACAAAAGAAAACAAAACAAAACAGAAAAGCAAAGTGGAAAGGAAACATGCATTCGAACATTCCTTTCATGCATCAAAATCATGTACATGTATACATAGTCTTGATACACTTCTGATGCCAGTTACTGGAACGAAAAGCATTATTTAATTAAAGATCAAAACAAATCGACCAAAAATGATCAAACAGGCCTGATACAATCATGCAAACCTCATTACACCACAACCATGATGAACACATCCTCTGGAAAAAGAATGATGAGAAAAAAAAGATAAAAATATATGAAAACTTTACCATCTGAACTGTGAGCAGTCCCCACTGAAAACAGCCAACCTCATGAATGACATTTCAGATATTCAATACATTGTTTACTTTGCAACAGAAGTTTGTTGGTCTTTCACAGCAGTTCTACAATGTACTTGACAGAGGTACATACATTACAAAATTTTCTGGTCAGTGAGTACCGAAAAACATTTGAGAAAAGTTAAACAAAAATACATGAAAAGATTAAGATTTACATACATTACAAAATTTTCTGGTCAGTGAGTACCGAAAAACATTTGAGAAAAGTTAAACAAAAATGCATGAAAAGATTAAGATTTAAGTGAAGCATTTTACAGCATTTTGGGAAGATGCATGCCATTGTTTTTGATTATCATCAAGCAATTAATCAAAAAAAAAAAAAAAATCAAAAATCAACAGAATTACATGTCTGGAGATGGAATGAATGACAGAGTAAAGTCACGAAAGATTTGAAACAAAAAATGATAAGCAAACAGGAAGATAATGAGAGAGAGAGAGAGAGAGAGAGAGAGAGAGAGAGAGAGAGAGAGAGAGAGAGAGAGAGAGCGAGCTGAAAACAGGATCTAAAGTCTACAACTGCTGCCTGAAAGCAATGCACATTGACAGAGGGAGAAAAATACAGTCCAAAGCACGTAACTGTAATAATGAGTGTTAACACAAATAGAGAGAGAGGAATAAAGAAAAAAAAAGGGGGGGGGGGGGGGGGGTGGAGGGAGAGAGAGTGAGTGAGAGAGAAAGAGGTCAGGAAAGGCAAAGGGGGGAGGGAACCATCAACAAGATACATTAACTACAGAAAAATGAAGCTGATGCAAATCAGCTGAAGGGAAAATAATGCCATATGAAAGGTGATTCATCTGTAATTAAAGCACAGTACACCTGGTCATTTTACAAACATTGATCACAGGTCAATTTTTTTTATTTTGTGTTGCACTCAGTTCATATAAATCCATAACATTATTCTTTTGTTTTTGGTGACTGTAAAAGGTAAAGCAATTGTACTTAAATCAACATCTCAACCTTAGAATACATATGTAACACGTGTAATAGTTTACAGGGAGAAAGTAACAGCTAGGCATTTCAATGTATCAAAATATTTGGCAGATAAATACCCAACTCTTCTGTTCAATGTTGTGGGTCTATTCCTGGAAACCGTTTCAGATCAATCTTTTAGAGTATCCATTCACAAGGCCAGAAATGCTCATTTTTGCATATTAAAACATTTTACTTTTGCACAGATTTCAGCATGAAATTATGCTGAATACAAAACAAGTACATTCACTTGCATGGATGTTAAAGCGACTTTAAAATGCTGAATCAAGGAGGTTGTGAAATCTGTACATATAGAGGTTCATAACAATATAACTCCTTTGGAAATCAGACATATTTCCTTCAAAAATAAAAAACTAGACTGTTGCAAAATAATTGCCAACATCTATTTGATAAACCAAGAACCGGGCAAGATCCAGAAAAATGATTCACCGAACGTAAAGCATTCTATTTATTTTTCTTACCATCAAAAGCAGATTAAAAGGATTAAACAAAGGAAACAACACATATGAAAAATGAAACAAAAAAGGAAAAAGGATTAAACAAAGGAAAAACAACACATATGAAAAATGAAAACAAAAAAGGATAAAAAAGAAACACCAAGGTCACATTGTACCATCTTCAAACCCCAACTCTGTAAGAAGTTTGTTTTCAAATGTGTACCTTTCCATCTTTCCCTACTCCCTGAACTGAAATATTCCTGTCACAAACAGACAGACATAGAGAGAGAGAGAGAGAGAGAGAGAGAGAGAGAGAGAGAGAGAGACAGAGAAAGGACAGAGAGTGGGGCTGGGTGGGGTGGTGGTGGTGTAGGGGCGTGCGCGGGTGGCGCACAGTTTTGATTTTCTTTTAATTACTGTTCATCCATTTATAAGCCCTGGTGCTTCCTCCTCCCCCCCCCCCCCCCCTCCCTTTCAATATAAGCATTTTGTAAGTCAATGAAGACTAACAAAATACCATTAAGTACATGACCGATGACAATGAAAGGCAGCAAAAGTCGCTTGCATCTTCACCTGGGACTACTGGTACCATGATTGCAGAGCAACAAACACACAGCTTAATTATAGTAACAAACACACAGCTTAATTAAAGTGACAAACACAAAGTTTAATTATGCCGAATTATAGTGACAAGCAGTTTAATTATGCCTAAGTATATTCTTCCCTGTTCTCTGAACAAGGATACTGGCAGAATCAGGTATACAGGTATTACTGTATAATTAATGTCATTGTAAGATGGACGAAAAGTAATGAATAGCTGACTTTACAAACAAAACTAATCACTGAAAAAATGCTACTCAGCTACATAAACTGTTATGTTACAACAGAATAAGCCTCTGCTTCATCAACTCTGACTTAGAAAAGAACACATACACACACACACACAAACTAGGATGAAAGAAAAAGAAAAGACAACGAAAAAAAGGTGACATCAGAGACCACTGAAGAATGGATACTGCACTGGAATGTGACAACCATCACCTGTCAAAGATGTCTTTTTCTTTTCAATTGCATTCATCGAAGTTGTATCATCCTCTATCTGGAGATCACATCAAATGTTCTCGGACAATGCTGCAGATAAGCATACTTGTCCTGATTTCATTCATGCTTCCTACACAAGGTTATATTTTACAAATCTCAGCAATAATTACAGGATCAACTTACCTATTTTCTAAAGAATCATCAGTAAAAATAATTTTCTTTACGTGATGAGTAACTACAAGCCATGCACACTATTCTCACACATGCTTCACGAAAATCCTCTAGCGTAAGAAATGTACAATGTTGAAGAAATTAATAAGTTGATATCTACAACGTCAAATTAGCTACTAAATTCTACGTAAGTGCTTTCAGCTACAACTTTATTCAACTAAAGACAGATACGTACTATAAAAACATCAAACAAGAAGCGATTTGCTCTCAGTGAAAAAAAACAATAGATAACAGAAGTAGCACACTGTAATAGGTCATGGTTGTTCATGGAGAAAACATAGACAGAGGAAGAGATAAGGAGATAAGGGGGGGGGATGGGGGGGGGGGGGGGGGGGGGGGGGGGGCAAGAACATCTCACATTAAGCTACACTAAGCTCAGTTTAGTGTGAAACTGGACTGCAGACTGAGCCGCTTTCTCTCAGTTACCGCACAATGCACAATGATCCCAAACCTTCTTACACTGGATCAGAACGGATGCTGACCACCATGAAAGTGAAGCGGCAGCAGTGCAGTGTCTTCTCCAGTGGGCTACCTCATGAATACCTAATGTTAAACTTGTTCCCCACACACTGACGGTGTCTGGACCACAACAGGACAACAGTGGGTGAGGCTGGGTATGGGGCAGCCTGCATGATGGGGGGTGGGAGCAATGCTAACGAGGAGGCACAGAAGAAAAAGACAGAAGAAAAGAAAAACAATCCCAAGCCACAAAAGATGGACATGATGAAAACATGGTCAAGTGCCAGACAGGGAGAGACATGAAGTTCCACATGAAGTATCTATCAACTCCTTGGACCTCAGCTCCTTAAGTGGACACTGGCACTCCAACAAATGCATACAACTCATAAAGACATGTAGTCATTAAGGCAGCATGAAGACCTGGTTTATCACTGCCATGCTGATAAATGAGAGGCTTTCTCTATCTTCGGAAAGAATGAAAAAGACTTCCATACCACTGACACCCAGCCAGAAACTGACCACCTGGGAGGTAAATTCCAATTCAAGTCATGAGGGAACTGATTCCCTACTACATAGAGACCAACTGTCAGCAATGCTTCACGATTTTGAAGAATGAGCTCCCAGGACATTTGTCTCAAAATCTCTGGGATTGGTCGTCTAATATCACACAATTTTGTGAAAAGACGTAAAAATGAAAGTACTACTACTACTCTGGGATTGGTATAAAGTATGTTATCCACTGAAGTAACACTGAAACCTTGCTGTGAGGACTGGACAAAGCTCACTAGACAGCTCTGTGGACAATTCTTTGAGAAACAGGAAAAAGTGGCATCTATATCAAGTTCCCCAAATGGGCCCCCCCCCCCCCCCCCCCCCCCCCTCCCCCAATTCATTAATAGCAAGCATGTTTTCGACAATTTGTAGATCTGAAGGCCTCAGCAAAACAATCACAGTCATAAGATAGAAACCTGATGGAGCAGGCTAAAGTGTTTAAAGCCTACAAATCAATCACCTGACATTATACAATATGTGTCCTGCCTTTTCCAGCACCAACACTGAACGCGACCGTACGCAGCCTGCCAGATTACACAGATGTCTTCATGGCCTGCTGATGTCCCCTTCGTAGTAACACGGAAACAAAATCCTGCCTGACAATATGCAGGAACTATGCGCACACCACCCTGGACAATCTCAAGCTGTTTGGTAGTTCTCTCTCCCACTGTGGTATTTGATGGATAAGGTCAACAGGCTTCCAAAGGAAGGTTGTAAGCAAGAGCAAGCTAAGCACCGTTTGTCATTCATGGAGGGGTGAAGGCCTTTCAGTGAAGCAACACTAAACCCGTGAAGGGTGGCTGTCTCTTCAAAGCCATAACATGGCACAATGCTTCCAGAACAAAGGCCACCAGGTCATCATTTTCAGGCATAGAAAAAACAAACTCACATACATTCACACATAAAAGGGAACAAAGTAAAGGGACATGCACACATGTGTATATCTACAGCCATAGAAACACTCAGTACTCAAGTTTATTTTGAATAATATCAAATGAATGACTTCGCTCTGTTTTGCAATATCAAATATGTTTACTATGATCAGGATTCTTAACAAAAAAAATCCAGTTCAATGATTAGCATACGGATGACATGAAAAAAAAAAAGAAGAAAAATTACCTGATTCAATGGAATCTTTAAAGTCAATACCAAATGAAATGTTGATTACCTCCCCCCCCCCCCTCCATCTCATTCCCTCCCACACAAACAGGTATCTCTCTGACAGATGCCTGACTTGCTTGGAGATCAGTCAGCATTCTAAACAGGAAGGGAAAATGCAGCAATCTGGGCAGCCGAACATGTGTGTCTGCTCGCTCACTTCCACTCAAAAAGAAAGAAAAGATTATGACACGTTCCTTTATGGAGATGTTATCTTTCTTACCACGCACTTCCAGCCTCAGTTTGAAGAAACCAGTTCCAAAGGTGAAGTTAACAGTAGGCAGGGAAGCACACACACACACACACACACACACACACACACACACACACACACACACACACACACACACACACACACATTCTGAATAATTTTCATCTTGAAAGCAGAACAGTATCATGCGTGACTGAACTGAAACATATGTCAACGGTGCTGACAAACAAAAAAGTAATGCAAACTTCCTGCACGTCATTTGCCTCTGCCATCCCACATCCCCTGCTTCTCCCTTCTGGGATGGGAATCCTGTCATCATCTCACCCTGCGTAGTTTTTCCTTCTTTTCTCAAGTAAAATATTGCAGCTTCATTTAATCCCCTTTGCAAATCCCCACATAGTCTCCTTTAAAAAACAAAACAAAACAAAAAAAAACAAAACAAATCAACCTGAAACTGAAAATTTCTTTTTGGGTAAACCAAATTTCAGATTACCCAATTTCATGTTAGCCAAATAATGTTAGAAATAATTAATTGAGTTCACCCAGATCTGTACTGAGAAAAAAATGTCCTTTCAACACAGAGATCATAGACTACCACCTGATTTGATTTAGAAAATCTACATCACCATACATAAGAACTATGTTACGAGAATAATATGAGGAAAGAGAACAAGCATGCTTCACTCCCTAAATTTCAGTTATAAAATCAGTCTTGATCAGCTAAAAAAAATTATGCATGAAGGAAAAATGTTAAATTTGGGTTTTCACAGTCCATTTATCCCCTCTCACATTTTGTTGAAAGGATTTAAAAAAAATGTATAATCTTTGGAACAATAAGGAAAAACAGTTTGCCGTGTACCTGCTTTCTGACATCACCACACTTATATAATAAAAGTGTATGAACACATAAAGCCAAATTCAGCCAAAGAATGTTGGATTTTACTAACAATACCAACTTCCCTTCGATCAGAAAAAGACCCTTGTATTTACATTTATTTGAGGTCTCATTTGAAAAAAAGGTAAATCTGTGAAATCACAGGGCCCCAGAACAGAGAGAGAGAGAAAAAGAGAAAAAGAGAAAGCGAGGGAAAGAGAAAGAGAGAGAGAGAGAAAGAGAGAGATATAGAGAGAGAGAAAGGGAGAGAAAGGGGTGGGTGGGGTGAATGCAAGATTTACAAGGCCAAGATATACAGTCAGACAGAGTGAAGAAGGCAGACAGACACAAGATTTTTTTCTCTTTGACAAAAAAAAAAAGAAAAACAAAAAGAAAAACAAAGGAACAAACAAAAACCAAAGTAATAAGCAGAACAGCAGCAGTAGCAGATGTGGGGGCCTCAAGTGGTGGTGTTGGTGGACTGAGCGACGCTGCTAGGCGTGGGGGCCAGGCTGTAGTACTGCTGCATGTAGTGCCCAGACTGGTACTGTACACAACCCAACATGATGACAAGGATCATCATAATGAGGCTAATAACAATGACTCTCCTAAGTTACAACACAGTGGAGTCTAACAATGTAAGCTCTTTCTAAGCACACACACATACACTTACACACACTCACACAAAGTATATCCTCTCTAAAGCCTCTGAATTGTAAACTGCAGCTTTATGGGAGAGTATATGGCAGATTTTTTTCCTTTTCCTTTTTATCTTCCTCTCTACAAACCTGTCCATAAATCCTCACAATTGGAATGAATTTCAAACAGGAGAGTAAATAAACCATTCCTTTAAAAACTCTTTAATGAATGAGAGTTTAGATGTGGGAGGTCTTTGTTGGGAGGCTTACCTTAAATAATAACATGGATAATGACAAAGATGAAAGTAATGATAATGCAACTGATGATTATAATAATGGTAATACATAAATACAAAATAAATACATGTAGGACACAATCTCAAAGGAGTTATTTCTGACAGCCTGAACACAGATACAGAAAAGGTTAAGAGAAATGTCTTTGCTGAGAACATCTGCATCTTCTTATCTTAGAGGGTTGAAGAAGGGAAAAGAGTACCTACTGTTAACAGACAGAAAGGACATGAAAGGCGAGAGTAACGTATTACACTTCACAGGCCTCTTTCCAAACAGAAGGAGAAAAGACACTTCCCTGGTCTTTTTCCAGTCAGAGAGAGAGAGAGAGAGAGAGAGAGAGAGAAAGAGAGAAAGAGAGAGAGAGAGAGAGAGAGAGATTAAAAAAACACACACACACACAGAGAAAACCTTGATGATAATCACAAATTTTGAAACGCTTATACCAATTACGAGCATGACAAACATTCAAACAAATACACACAAACATCTGCCATGTATATTTTTATGTCCATACTCTCATCCACTTATGACAAGTAACTGCAAATTAAAATGTTGCACCAATAACAAGAGCACACATATGTTAGGGGGGACTATGGTGTAACCAAATCTTTGACAGATAGAAGAGCTCTTTGGAAGACCAGTGACAGCATAATGTTGGCTTGAAAACAACAAAAAAGAGTATTACAAAGGTAACAGCTGAACATTAGCATGGAAACAAATGCAAAACAGCAGTGACGGCTCAATGTTTGCATGGAAACAAATGCGTGACAGTAATGTCAATATACCACTGGGATAGAAACAAGTGTACAACAGCAGTTAACAGCATAATGTTACCAGGGGGAACAAATGTGCCAGACCAATAACAGTTTAGTAATAGCATGGTCACAAATGCACGATGGCAGTAACAGCTTAAGGCTGGCATGGAAACAAATGCTTGACAGTATTGACAGCATGATGTTAGCATGGAAACAAATGTGCGACAGCAATGACAGCATAAAATTACCATGGAAACAAATGTGCCACAACAGTAACAGTTCAATGTTAGCATGGAAACAAATGCATGAGGGCAGTAACAGCTTCATGTTAACACATGAAAAACAAGTGACCGCCATGACAGCTTAATGTTGCCATGGAAACAAACATATGATGGCAGTAACAGCTTTCTGTAAGCATGGAAACAAATCCACAGCAGTTTAACAGCTTGATTTTAGCATGTGAATAAGTGTATGACCTGGATAATGTTAGCACGGAAACAAATATGCCATAGGAATAAAAGCTTTCATATTAGCAAGGAAAAATGCATCACAGTACAGACAGTAAAATGTTAGCATGGAACATATGTGGGACAGCAATGACAGCTTAATGGTAGCATGGAAGAAAAAAAATGTATGACAGCGCTGACAGCTTTATTTCACACAAGAAACAAACGTATGACAACAATGACACACTAATGTCAGCATGAAAACAATTTACGAGGGCACTGACATCACAACGTGGCATTAAGACAAATGTATGACTGCATGATAGGATCAAACCGGTTTACCAACATACACCTCACCAAAGCACACTCATGAACTGAAATTCATTCACTCACCCATACACACACACACACACACACACACACACACACACACACACTCACACACACACACACACACACACACACACACACTTGCACAGGGTGTTTAGCTAATCAAGATACTTACAGCAGGCGGTGGTGACTCTCCTTCATGGACCAGATTCATGATAGGCGGTCTTCTTCGTTGATCATTCTTGTGTTCCAAGCAAGCAAGCACACACACACACATACACACATACACACATGCACACACACACACACACACACACACACACACACACACACACACACACACACACACACACACACACACACACACACACACACACACACAGAGCAAATAATTGACAACAAGAATTGAAAGTCACCAAGAAGAAGAAACCAGGTGAATCCGCTGGATAATGAAATTATCAGGCTCTTTTGAAATTCAGCAGACATTCTATATGTATGTCATGTAATTCATTCTAAACTTATACTTGTTTTGAAAACAAGACTATTTACACCAACCATATCATACTGTTAAGATCAACAACGAAAGCCTCTACTCTACTCCAAGTGAACAATGGCAATAAAATGCTACTGAGAGAATGACTTACTTCTTTTGAAAGACCTTTACATCATTACAAATGATAAAAGGAGAGAATAACACACAACAGAAAAAGTCTAATGAAACGGAGAGAAAAGGAACGTACGCATGTACTCTAGCATATGTATGTGTGCCCAGACAACGTCTGTGTGCATGCATACATGTCACTTCTTACATGGCATCAGTCTGCAGTCTGTTCTCCGTGCTCAAGGGTGTTCTCATGGTCCCATAGTTCCTTTCATAGGGAGGTGGGTCAGGTAAAAAGGGATCCGAGTCATCAACTCTCGCTGATACTCCTGACCCTGAACTCTCCTCCTGTCAACAAAAGATGAAAAAAATGTCTTAATGACATCAGACTGCTTTCTGCACTTGCTGATACTCCTGACCCTGAGCTCTCCTCCCTTCAACGAAAGAAGAAAAAAAAAAAAGTCTTAATGACATCAGACTGCTTTCTGCTTTCCTCCAGTCAATAAAATTAAAAGAAACATAGAAAGAAAGAAAGAAAGAAAGAACACACACACACACACACACACACACACACACACACACACACACACACACACAAGCAAAGTAACATCTCTGACTTATTTTCAACTATTTCAAACACTGTGTACAAAGTGTCAAACCATACTTACTGAACCAATCAATTAAAAGAAAAAAAAAACCCCCAAAGAAACAAAAAATTCAAGTCTATACCAGCTATGCAGAAATAAACATCATCTTAATCATGACGTCCTCATCGACCAGCATTTTAAAAAAAAGTCTAAAATTCCATGATCTTTCATGTAATGCTCTCATGGTGGCCTCACTTTCGAATCACCTCTCCATGTCTCTGAACTTGATTTGGTTCTGCTGGGGTCAACAGTATCGGCAAATTCATTAGGGGCTGTTGTTGGACGGACATGATAGTGCCCTCCAGAGGGACAGCTAACTTATTCTAACTCTGTGACTGGGCAACTACCGTCATCAACTGGGGGCTAAGTACGTGGTGTCCTGCGTTATGTGGAATCAGAGCAGGCACCACTGAACACCATCTAAGTGACTCGGCAATGGTGCAGTGTCTCCTCTGGGGGGCTGTTTCATAACTTGACATGACTGCTCTCTGTGGTTTGCCTGTGCTGGGACTGTGTAGGATGCGCCAGGATGTGGCTGTGATATGGGGCCGGAGTGAGCAATGTGAACGCAATGCCACTGAAGTGGCATGTAAGATACAGCAGCAAAAAACAAACAAAACAAAGAACAACAACCATTCCCCCCCCCTCCCCCCCCCCTCTAAAGAAACAAACAGAAAAAAAAAAAAACATACGCAAGAAAAATGACTATACTGAGTGTAAAAAAAAATGTTCAGACCTATAAAGAATGATCATGAATAATGTTTGACAGATAATAGTTTTGATTTGAAGATGAACATTCTGAAGTTGTTCAACTTCATCCATGGAGAATTTAGGGACTTCTAGCAATTTCAAGCATGTAGTTTCTTCACATAATGAACAATAATCACTGTTGCTGTTTTTTTTCCCTATAACCAAGGTTGTCATACAACGCTAATGGTTTGCATTAAAGTACTACAGTGCATCTTCCTTTCAACTGGAATTAAGACTCTATCTTTCTATCTTTCCATCTCCATCTCCATCTTTTTCTCTGGGACTCAGACCTTGCTTAAATGATATAAATTTGACTTGCTGTTGTTTTTGTTTTTGTTTGTTGGTTTTTTTTTCTTGCTGTCCCAACCTCTATGCCACCTCAGAGGCAGTGCACCCACGCCGCTCATTCTGACACCCCATACACAGCCACAGCCCGGTCAGCCCCGCCGCAGCCCCGGCACCAGCAATCCACAAGGAGCAGTCAATGTCAAGTCGTCAAGAGGCAACCCACCGGCGGAGACACTGCAGTGCCACCGAGTCACTTCAATGGTGTTCAGTGGCGCCTGTTCTGATGTAACATACGCAGGACACCACCTACTAAGCCACCTACTGACGACAATAATTGCTTAGTTGCAGAGCCGGCGTGAGTGAGCTCTCCCTCCGAGGGCGCCACCATGTCGTCCAACGACAGCCCCCATGGACTCGCCAATACCAGTGACCCCGACGGAACCAAACCAAGGCCACAGACGTGGAGAGGACATCGAAATGGAGGTCACCATGAGAGCAGGGCATGAAGGGCCACGGAAGTTGAGACTTTTTTTTTACATACTGATTGATGAGAATGTAGATGATTTAGATGATGATACCGATTTTCATTTCAGTCTGAGACTACATGACAGGCTGCACTCTATGCTTCCTTTCATAATATATCCTGGTGTCAACAGGCCCGAGAGATACAGGCACCTGCAGTGTTGGTCAGGAAATTTGAGCAACACTCTCAGAAACGCATCCATTTAGTGGATGAAACTCGACTGTGTGATGCCAGTCTTCCCAACTGAGTCCGCAGCAAACTCAACTCTGGGTAGGAGCCGGCTGGGGCAGAGAAACCCACATGACTCTGATGGGATTTTGAACCCACGACCTCCCAGCCGGGAGTCTGTGATGCTAACCACTTCGCCACAGCGGCTGGTCTTGCTGTTGTTGATGACACTGAAACAACAAATGAGTCTGAATTCATCTCTGTTTACTGTCTAGTTCCCACATCTACACAACTGACTATGTCTCCTTATTCGTTTTCTTTTTATACCTAAGTCCAGCATTCCCCTGTCAACAACAAAACCAACATTTCAAAGGTAGTGTCTAAAAACAACAGAATCAGTGAAAGTCAGCCATATATGATCACACAATTACATTCAGTATCTTTTCACTGCTACATTCACAAATGAGAACATACACATATAATGCAAACAACGTAATGCACACATAGCTTCAGGTCTCTAAAGAGATCACACAGTCAGCATTTTTCTTGCAGTCTGTACAGTAATTCATAAAATACCAGTCAACCTTTCTTTCAAAAGAATATTCACAATCTAGCCACATAAGCTTGTTCACCAAGTTGTCAGAAATACGTGTACAAACCTTCTCTTGCCCAAGTGAGGCCACAACCGAGCTGAGCAGAAGACCATGAGAGCACTAGCCAGACCCATCACTACCGAAAACAGAACCAGGTAGCCAACCCCTTCCCTAAAAAACAAAAGAACCAGTGACAAAGTGTCTTCACAACAGATCATGTTTGCCTAAGAATAGCAGTACTGACAGGATCAAGAAATGCATGATACAATTTACGCTGGGTCTTCTTGTTAATATTCATTTCTCATCTTTTGAACACAACAGTTTTGCTGTACAAATAGCATTCTTTACAAAGGGAACAGAGACAAAGAGACAAATAATTACTTCAGCACAACTGGCTTTTATACAACAGTTATGTCTGTCAATGTGTATTTAATTCAAAAACAAAAACCCCACCCACTTCAAAATGAAAACCACAGTTACACATTTATCATACAAAACAAGAAACACCTACGCAAGAATAAGAAACACAGTGTGTATGTTGCAGTCACAATAAATGAAATACATGTAAAGGTATATCCAGTTCCATATTACTCACATCGCAGAATAGCAAACACTCTTGAGAGCTCTAATGTATTCTTCATGAATGGTGCTGCAGCTGCCAACTTGCGTAATCAGAGACGACAGGTTGCCAAACATAAACTTCAAATTCTTTCGTACATGGCAACTGGAACTGAAATCTAGAGTACAAAAGACAAAAAAAAATATGTATATATATGTAATGAATTAACCACCTGCAAGTAAAATAAGGCTATCAAAAAAAATGCCACGTTTCATACAGAACAGCAACTGGGGAAGCACTAAAAAAACATTGTTTCCATTCAGTATGAAACCCCCCCCCCAGAACACTCTGTTTGGAATGGCATGGAATAAAGGGGGGAGGGGAGGGGGGGGGGGAGGGGGGGGGATTTCATTCATCCTGAAAGGATCTTGATCCCAAGTTGTGCAACATGACATCTTTTACAAATTCAATATCAAAAGTTGAACAACATGACATCTTTTTTCAAATTTGATATCAAACGTTGTGCAACGTGACATATTTTTTTCAAATTTGATATCTAAAGTTGTGCAACATGACATCTTTTTTCAAATTTGATGTCGAAAGTTATGCAACATGACATCTTCTTCAAACTCGATATGATTTTCATCACTTTTACCAGCAGTGCACAGAATGGAGTCCACTTAACATAATCTTCATTACTTTGACCATTTAAACATACAAATGTCTCCTTAACATGCTACTTTTCAGGGACTACAGAAATTTGCTACAACAAACAGTCTCAATCAATGAGTCGAGTAGAACACACGATGTGTGAAAATGCCAGAGAGTGACTGCACAGGGGTCATTGTATGCATTTCCCCTAATCCATTTTGAATAGTTTTATCCATATTGACAGAAAGCCAGGTGAAAAAGCCCATATGAAGCTCAAATTGAATTCTTCAGGTTCCTTCAAAACAAAACTTACACAATCACTAGAATATCACAATACTCTTGGAAACTCTACTCATTCACAGTAAGAGTAACTAATAACAGACAATCAGTCATGTAATGTGAAAGATAAATGCGGTTGATTGTATGTACATTCTCTCAGCAAGGCTGCAAAGATCAGAGACAGAAGTGTTCAAACATACAAATCCACAAAATACCTTGTCACTTATGTTGAAGGGCAAGGTCATGTTGACTGTCAAGTTCAGCGCCGTGATGGCTTCAGTCACTGAAGTCTGGGCATCGATGATTTCCTGCACAGATATATGCTACCCAGTGAAACCTTTGTCTTCGGTCCTGGGCAGCTCAGGTGCTGGTCAAAGAATGGATCTCTAGCTTAGTCAAGCAAAGCAGCAAGCTAGCTGCATGACTGATGTAACAGCATTGTCACAGTACCATAATTCTTCACCAATAATCACCTGAGCTGTGCAAAACATCTTCTGATATTTTTTCTTTTAAACTTCGCCACTGCAAAACTTCAGTGTAAACACACTTTTTTTGAATTAGGAAAACAAATCAAGCAATCAATTTCAAGTACTAATACAAGGTGAAAAAAAGAAAAGAAAACAACATTTTAGACTCAAAAGAGGAAAAAAAAAAGAGGTCATTGTCAGAAAGGAGGAAACAGATTCATGAAAAAACCTTCTGTGGGCTAAAAAAAAAAAAATATTGGACAGCTGACTGCCCAAGCATCAGATATTATGTTACAAAGTTGTAGGAGATTTAAAAATTAAAAAAGAGTTGATGACTGACCTAATCAGAAATTATGAGATGTTTTAAAACAACCTACAACTCAAGACACAAACGCTTTCATTGAACATCTACTGCTTTCTGAAATGGACTGACACTTTGAACCAACATCTAACACTCAGTCTACTCTAAGAGCAGAAGGAAATAAATCGATCATAGATAAATCTATAAATGGTAATTATTAAATACTTGTTTTGCAACAATACGGATCAATTGACCTGACTACTGCTATACCTATGACTCAGCATTCTGTTATATCTCAAGCTCAGCTGGTTATACAAAAATCATTAAAAAGACTGAAGCTAATTGACACTTCCAGTCTATAAAAAACTACTATCCAGAAACAGCCCAAAGCATACATATTACATTAGATCAAAGTACCTCCTGGTATGGCTTTTTGTCTTGTCATCACATTTGATATAAGCTTGCAATACGTCTGAAACAAAACAAGGCATCTAGAATATACTCAATATAATGTGACTTTCTTCTTGAATACAGTTAACGAAAATCTCTTTCATACATAATTGCCTTTGAAAATGTTCAACAGCTAATAGAATTCAAACAGAATATCATACAATTCTTGGCAAAATACAATGCTTGTACATGCATGTAAATGCATGTCTTCTTCTGCCTCTGTGTGCGTGTGTGTGTGTGTGTGTGCGTGCATGCGTGCGTGCCTGTGTGTGTGTGTGTGTGTTGTGTGTACGTGTGTATGTGTCTGTCTATGCAAGTAAATGTGAGAGAGAGAAAAGAAGTGCTTGCATGTGTGTGCATATGTGTGCACTTGCATGCATGTATGCATGTGTGCGTATGCACAAGTGTTTATGTGCGTGAGTGCGTATGTGCCCATATATGTATGCACAGGGAAGTGGTAGTGTGCAGGGATGGGGTAGCGTATGTAACAAACAACCTGTATGCACAATCAAAATCCTGTACTATGTGTCTGTATTTGGGGAATAATGGAGGTATGAATTTCATCAGTGTACACCATCTCCACGAAAGAAGTATGGAATCTTTCATGGATGAACGAACGTTTCTATACCTACATAAAATCCCACGTGCAGAAATGAGTGAATGTGTGAACTTACAGCTTGGCAACATAGGGAAAGAAATAATAATTATGAAACGAGTTGCTGACTACCCTCAATACAAATAAATCAAAGCATGCCAAGGCTTACCAACATCCAGGTGTAAAGTAAAGAAAGACACAAAGACAATATGATTTTGACAGAAACTGAGACATCACAATTTTTTGGTGAGATAATGTAATTTCTTGAAGCCACAGATACAAAACAACAACAAAATATCTGGTCAAAATTAACCTTAAACTTCAACACCTACAGAAAAGTTTAAAGTACCCTAATTCTACACACACACACACACACACACACACACACACACACACACCAAGAAATATTCACTGAAAAACCAGTGACAACCAAATACCTATCAAGAAGCATTTACCTTGATGACATGAAAGAAGTGAAGAGATCTTGAATACTTTCAGTTATTCTCCTAACACACACACACACGCACACACACACACACACATACATACACACACACACACACACACACACACACACACACACACACACACAAGCACATGCATGCCTGCATACACACACATGAACACACTCACACACACTCAGCCAGATCAAAAACAGAACATTTCTCCCATTTCACTCCTAACGCCTTTTGTTCGTTCATAACCTCCTCTTTCCTCCTATTCTGCAGATGTTCCTGGCATTCTTACTAACCTTCCTGCAATGTTCCATTGACTTCGGACAAGACGAAGCTGTCAGGGTCAGTGCACAGGTCACCACCAGCCTGTAAAATGGAATTCAGAGTGTCAATCTCCTTCGCCTTTCTGCAACTCATAGCTTGTTCCTAACAGGGTCATTTCGTTCACATAACAGACAACGCCTATGAAAACAGGATCTGGTAGCTGCTAAAAACTGAACAATCTTAACCTGTTTTACTAAACCTCTCTTTTTAAAACAGTTTAACATACATCATGGATACAACTAAAAACCTGATTTCAGAAGAATTACGCCCACAGCCTGCTTAAAGAAAACAAAAGGTGGACTGAAAATATTCATACCAGTCCATGCTTTTAAAATGCCATGGGATCTAAATTTTCAGCAAGCTCATGTCAAACTTCAGACGCCACTCTCCCTGTGGTGTAAATACAGATTTTTGATAAATATATCAGCAGTAAACATTTAACCCTTATACCACCTACATCACAATTCTGAGACCATGTGGCTCACCACCACCGTCGCAACTAGGGTTACCTAACTCCTGATACTCTCACTCTCCAAGCTGACAAGACAGACAGAAAGCCAATTACAAACATCATAGTTGGGGGATTCCCTGACCAGTGCTCACATCCATTTGTTTTGTCAGCGTGCTGTTCATCTGAGTGTTTTTATCTATTTCTACTGCTTGTTTTTCCATTCACTATGACGTCAAAACCAAGCACTTCATGTACTCTCTCTTTTTATCATCCATTTGCTTTGTCCAGCGCGCTGTTCATCTGAGTGTTTTTACCTATTTCTACTGCTTGTTTTTTCCATTCACTATGACGTCAAAACCAAGCACTTCATGTACTCGGCCTTGCCGTCCATTTACCTCAAATCAGCTGTTGGAAATATTGAACAGACGGTCAGCTGATCCTGATTCAGATGAAGAACACTCAGATGGTGACCAGAAAACATTATGGATAGCAAGAGCTTGACCGAATTACAGCAAAGTGAGGCGTTGGACACATGCCAAGTGGTAGGGAGAGAAGACTTGACAAGATGAGACACAGGCTAGTGTGTGTGAGCCCATGTGCTAGCTTTGAGCAAACCAACAGTGACTGACAGTTCAAAGTGTACTGCGTGAGGGCAAGCTCCATGAATAGCTAAGACACAATGACTTGCAAGCACAGCTGGCTTCCAATGGGGGCCAAGGTCGAAGGAGGCGTGGCCGACTGACACGTGTCAGAGTTGAGCAGCAGAGATGATGTGTTTTGAGTGGGAAATATGATCAGGTTGACTGCTATGCCCCAGAAGAATGGCTCCACAGGTTCCAGAGACTAACAGGCAAGTGAATGATTTTGTTTTCATAAAAAAAAATTGCTTTCAACAGTGAGAGTGAAAGGGATGTGTGCATGCATGTGTGCGCATGCATGCATAAGACAGTCGGTGTGTGTGTGTGTGTATGTGTGTATGTGTGAGTGTGAGTGTGTGTGTGTGTGTGTGTGTGTGTGTGTGTGTGTGTGTGTGTTTGTGTGTTCCCTACCTTTTTTTTCTTTCTTTCATGTGTGTGCTGGTGGTGTTAATAAGTTTGTTATGTGTGTGTGAGTTGTTGTTGTTCGTCCGTCCGTTTAACGTCTTCCCACATAAAGTGATTTCAGACAGTTTGTAGTGATAGAGTGTGTGATGAAAGTAGTATGAGTGCATGCAATCATTTGTGAGTGTGTGTGTGTGTGTGTGTATGTGTGTGCATGCTTGCATGTGTGTGTGTTGTGTGTGTGTGTGTGTGTTGAGAGAGAGAGAGAGAGAGAGAGAGAGAGAGAGAGAGAGAGAAATTTTGTGTGTGTGTGTGTGTGTGTGTGTGTGTGTGTGTGTGTGTGTGTGTGAATGTGTATGTATGTGTGTGATTGTGTGTGTGTGATTGTTTGTGTGTATGTGTGTGTGTGTGTGTGTGTGTGTGTGTGTGTGTGTGTGTGTGTGTGTGTGTGTGTGTGTGTGTGTGTGTGTGTGTGATTGCTTTTCTGCATCACCTCATTAGTCATATCAATAATTATTCCTCTGAATGTTGTTTTGGGAGCGCTGGTGAACAAGGATGATTTTTAACCTGTGGACTACTTCCAGCTCTTCTTCTGCTGTTGGATTTATGGCTGGTTTTTTCATTTTTCTGTTGGATGTTACATACTTTCTGGTCTTCATTTGGTGAGTGGAGTATTTTTCCTTCTTTTTTCAGAGTTTGATGGGCATGCTTTCTTTTTTTTATGTTGAGCCTAAAGATAACATTTCATTTTGTTGTTTTGCTTTTTATTTTGCTCTTCTTGAAATTAGCAAATATTTTAAATTGTTGTTGACCAACTATTACTAACATTCTATAATTGAACAAAAGTACAGTTTCTTTCCTCCATTTCCCAAAAAACAGCATGATAATTGGGTTGCTTAGTTCCAGAGATACCTGCATTTCACGCATGCTGGTATGAAATAAGACATTTTTTTTTTAATGGCTGGCGATGGGGATTTATGCTAAACTGAAACGTCTGGTTGTGAAACGATTAAACATGAGAAACTGAATGTAATGAAATTTCAAACCCACAAAGTGAACTATGGCAGCTTAAACAATGCTCTTTTTTTCCTCTGTTCTAGTGCATCTTGTCTTCTTCATGGGGGAGAGGGGGTGAGGTGGGGGAGAAGAAATATGACTGATTTTCTTTTTTTTTTTTCTATTCAGTTTTGTTTGTAAGTAGGTTGCAATTGAATGGGAAAGAGTTTCAGCTGCAGAGCTGATGGTCATGCCTTGGAACTGCTCATGGGATTGGCTTTTTAAAGTCTGCAATACCCCTGTCCACCTTGCAGCACCATGTTCAGTTCTCGCACGGGTAAAGCAATATAAGGTGAGTGATGCGCTCTGCCATCCATAACGTCATGTACCCACTACACAGTGGACCGCTTAACATTTCACTGCTCCTATGGCCACTGGGTTCTGGGGTTTTAATCTTCAACCTTGCATGTAGAAGTGAAACATTACATATCTATTATCTATCTACAATCAAATGACTGACTGAATTTGTGTAGCTCTGTGGGTATCGCAGATTTCTGTGATTTCTGTTGCTCTACTGCCTACAGAAACAAAAGTTGAAAGTGCTTAGATTTGTTGTTCTCTCTCTCTCTCTCTTTTTTTTTTGAGACTGTCTTCTGTTAATTAGAGTGTTGATATGTCATCGAGTTCAACGGAGCTAAAAATGGTAATTTAAATAAGAGTACATTCATGAGAATTGGTAAATACGGTATCAAAGCACACAAATAGAAAAAGAGAAGAACAAGAAAATCTCTTACAATTCCCACAGCGACGTACAACGAAGTCATCATCCATGCAGCAAGCATGAAAATAATGGTTATAGCAGCAATTCTGAAACAGTAACATAATGATTCAGCATTTGTCAATCTATCTATTTAAATCAGAACAGAAACAAAAGCCACACACAAGGAAATACATGCATTCAGTATCAAATGTTTCACCATAGGCACTCAGTGGTTTCTTTCCATGTGTTCAAGGAGCAGTCAGTGGCCAGGTAAAAAACCCCCAATACATGGAAACATGTAAAATGGCAATGTAAAACCTCAGCACATACAGATACAGGTAAAGTCTCAACTGGTCTCATGTTACACACATCAGAAATTAACCATTTTTTGCACCCTGTAAATTTTTATCAGCTTCTCCCTCTCTCATCTCAGCAAGAGCACAAATACTCAAGATAATCTGAAACACACATGATGGCCTCACCTGGCACACATATACACGCATGCACACCCATGCGCACACACACACACAAAGATACACACACACACACACAGAGATACACACACATACATAGGAGATACACAACCATATGCACACACACACAGATACACACACACACACACACTGATACATACACATACGCACACACACACACACACAGAAGTACACACACATACACACACACACTTCACATTGTTAACAACTCATGATGCCATCTTGGCAGCTGGTCTACTGTCCCCTTGTCTGACAAACATCTTTCCAAAAATGCATATATAATTTTTTTTCATTTTTAAAGCAATTCCTTTTATTAGCATTAAAAAACACAGCTTTCTTTCACAACAGTGCATGGAACAGTGTGTCCAATGCATAACAACACCCTTGAGCACTTGATGCTTTGGAGCAATGTACACTCCAATATACTTTTTCATGGATATATCTGATTTAACTTCAAGATTCTTGTCTAACTGTTTCTCATGTTGTACTGATGATCAGCTTTCTACACAGCCTAATGTAATCATTTGTTCCATTCGGAAAAACAGTCTTTGCATAGTCAAATTTATTGATCCTTGTGTGTCCATTCCCCTATCTCTGTCCTTTCATGTCAAGGACAACACTGTGGTAAATGCTTTCATTTCAATGTCCACTATCAGCCGCAAGTGATAGAACATCTCATTGAGTCCCCTTTTCTTATGATTAATACCTTCCAACTTTTGTTTGGCTTCTGAAGCCACAGTTCCTCTGTGTTATCTTAAGAGTAAGTGTCCACTATCTCTATATTTTCTTTTTGAAGAAGAAACGACAAACAACATTATCCCTGAGATTCAACGCTATTTCCTGGTATAACAGTGAAAGATGTTTTCACCAATGACATTGTTGACAACTTTCACATTAAAAAAAAAAAAAGTATCAGATTTTAAATGCCATATTTTTCAAAATGTTGATACTTATCCCAGATGGGTAGAAAATATCCAAACTGCCTTGATTTACAATTTTTCAGTTCAAATCTTCTTACATTTCTGTACTAAATTCTACTGTCATCTTGGAAACTTCTTTTGTCACAGCACATATGATAGACAACAATTTTGTTACCCATGTCTGCACTATATAGTTTTAAACACTTTTGACATTTTTGTTTTCGTTATCTCACTCTTGAATTTTGTAACTGAGATTAGCTAACTGAGATCCCTGATGTGCTGAAAGGTTCAAAATTTTCTAACACAACTAACGGACCACTGAACATTCACAGATTGCACTGAGGAAAATCAGATATGATCATATCACTGAAATCCCAGGGAGGTCCAGCCAGCATAGCCCCAACCCAACCCCCATCCTGCCCACAAAAATTTTGCCACTTTCAAGATGGTGCAATATGAGGGAAATTGAAGCATCAGGTGGTGTATTTTCATATGTCTATTAAATGATTACACAAATCATTTGGTTTTACTGCTTTTTTCAATCTTTTTCACATCTTGCCGACAACATCTGACCACAGCTTTACTTCACCTGTTTTATTTCCAAAAGGGCAGACAAAATGGCAACTGCAGCTCTCACGAAGAAATTTCCATGAGATTTTGTGATGTTAGCTCTTATGTTGGCAAACCAGAAATGCAACCAGGGTCCCACAGATTCCACTGCCACTTGTATTTTCCTCCCCAGTTTTTGTTGGATTTTTTTTTGGTTTTGCTGAAATATTTTCTTTCTTGTTGATTCTCATGCTTATGATTGCTGAAGTGGACAACCTTGTGGAGTAGCAGGGGCCTCAATGTTCTTGCCAACCCTTCTGAAATTTTTCATGCACTTTAATGTTTACCATCTGTGTGTGTGTGTGAGAGAGTGTGTGTGTGTGTGTGTGTGTGTGTGTGTGTGTGTGTGTGTGTGTGTGTGTGTGTGTGTGTGTGTGTGTGAATGCTTTATTTGATTCAAAGAAAGATTTATAAGATGGTCAAAAATACTGAAAAGGCATGATCATCAGACTTTTTATCCTGAATTATTTCTTTCTCGATGTCACATAACATGAAAGCACTTCAAACAGAAAACACACATGCAAAGTCTGTATTGTTAAGGAAAATTGACTGCATGAGCATGCAAATCAATAATCCAATTAAAACTAAAATCAATAAAATTGGTTGTGTTCATTTACTCACAACACATCAGCATCCATCTGGATTTTTTGATGAGAGCGGTGAAACTGAACAGGAAGATCGCTACGTATGCACAATTGACAAGAATGGTTCCTGTCCACCTGTTTTTGAAAAAAGCAATAAGAGAAAGAAGTTAAGATTTCCAAAGACTGATATAAACCCCAATGCCTTGACATACTGCAATTTTTGTAATCTTTCTCTGACTGAGAAGATGACTGAGTGACTGAGGACACAAACAAAATATGACCTACAACAACAGCGAAATGGGTAGCTGATCACATGTCACAATATTTGCTGGTAACAGTCCAAATAAGAGCTAAGAAATGTGGGGATAATTTGGGGGATTTGCAATTCAATTGATACTAGACACGACCCTTTGTGCAATTACTACTTTCAAATAATCCATGCAAACTGCACAGCACAGTGATAGAGTACTTATCTAAGGCAAATCTTTTAATCCAACACAATGGAGTTGAAAAAACGAACAGACAAACAGCCATACCACTGAGTCAAACACTGGAAAGTAAACAAACGGTCCTTACCTATCAGACCTTTTACACTTTAACTTCAAATGTAACACTGCATCATAAAAATGGCCTTCAGTTATTAAACATAAAGATACACCCTTCAGTTATTAAACATAAAGATACATCCCTGA
>JADBJO010004870.1:152500-182623 GCA_016801955.1 Conus betulinus
TAAGATAAATGGTATTCCTTGAACTTTGGAGCTAGAACCAGCCATGGCAAGTTGCAATGGATCTTATTTTTCATGAGAGTTCTGATGAAAAATTTCAGACCTCCACTAAGTTTCACTCGTATACTTTGGTACAACAAGATTCAAATAAAATCCATTCTGCATAATACATGGAGACCAGGTGAATCTACTTGAACATGCGCGTGCATGCATACGCATGCATTCACACACACACACACACACTTTTCTTGTATTTGTTCCATGTGGGGATAAGTGGGTAAAATCAAAACTGGATTTTGCCAAATTAAAGGTTCTGAAACAGTAAACAGAAGCTATAAAGTCAGCGGTCCAATTATTTCTACCCATCCGACCTTGTACCAAACCATTACGAACCAGCTGATCGTTCCACTCACTACTGACCTCTCTGTACGTTCCACTCTCTGGGGTAAAATTGGCACTCGTCTTCTCAAACGACAGGTCTACGTGCGGAAAAAAGAAAAAAAAAACGTACAAGCCCGGTCGTATGATACTCTTCAGCATTATCTGTAACGAATGACATGACTGTGAGCAAATAATTCTTTTTTCTTTCTTTTTAGGATACTAAGCTTCAATCTGTGACTGCTGTTCGCCTTCGAACCATTTTGTTTTCATGTGACCCTCACATCATTTCCGGTGAGAAAAAGTCAAACAAACTGGATTCCGTTTTCATAATCTCGATTCGACTGTGAGGTGAAAAGAGTGCCCCGAAAGAAACCGAGAAAACTGCATCAAATTATTTTGCAACATTCGTGTTATTTTATTGGTAGAAATTCCACTCAAACTTGCAATTTATTTGAAATCCACTCACTTCTGAGCGGAAGAGCTAATCTTGACAATTACGTATGAACTAACGCGCCCATAGAGCTTGAGCATTGACGTCAATGGGCTTCCCTCTTGTGATACGTTTTTCACAGGTCAGCAACTACTTCCCGTTGATGGAAGTTGGATGTGCACTGTTCGCCAATTTGGGGATTTAATATTGCACTTGTGCATCCGTGATTCGACTGATTATCGATTGCAGGCTGGTGAGAGACGAGTGATCTGTCTGCATCCAAAGATTCCAGTTGATCGGAGCCTCGGTGAATTCACAGGATAGCTGGACGTGGGTGCAGCCAGTGGCAGGTGTCCATTGCGCCATTGAAGAATGCCAATGGCTCGACCCAGTAGGTCAAAATTTTTTTTTCCTTGTGTGTTCTTTCCATGCACCAGCTATTGCAGATCAGTGCATAATATATTCTGAATGCTTGTGCTTGCGTTGTCTGTTTTACACGATGCATGGTGATCTTTGAATATGTATGCATTTATCTGTCGCTGCAGTTTTAGAGTCCAGTTACACAGTAACGAGGACATAGCAAGAGTTGTGCGCCCTTCCCTCACGAAATAGGGAAAAGTTCGACGAACAGCTCCTGACTTGCGAAGGCCTACTTAGTTTCTGATAAACTGGTGCAACGAACGAGCACGGGGGCATTCCTTGACACTCAGATTTTCCCCCACCCAGCTGTGCAGATTTTGTATTCGCTGTGCATTCCACAGTCAATGTGTGGTGATTTTTTTTCCCCCATTATAGTGTCAATATTTAACCAAAGCCAGTTTCAGTCTGCAGGCGCTTTCCTAGTCCAGTTGCAGTTTACCGTTACTTAGAAAAAAAAGTAAAGAGAAAGAAAGTAAAAACCCTCTAACGTTTAGAAGAAGAAGGAATTTGGAAATATATTTTTAAGTCACACCATCTTATATTTCATGGGAAATAATATTGATTGCATGCTTATCTTCATTAATGTGTTTGGCATGCAGGTGTGGGAATGTCAAGAAGAAGTGCTATGCTCATGTGCAGTGTGTGCTTCATTGTCAGATTGACCATTGTGCATTGACTGTGTAACAACAATTTTAATGGTGAAAAAAGTACTTGATAAGAACAAATGGCAGAAAGAAAAATTATAAATTGCCTTTATGTGTCGTAGTATCAAATTAAAAAAAAAATCTGATGTGTTTGCATGCACATGGTTGCACTTGCAGTGACAGGTGACATGCGCACCAAGTGTATTCTATATGTATGAATTTCTGTTTTGTAGATTTGCACAGTATAGTGCAGGAGAATGTGTTTAGGTAATTTATGGATTTTGTGTGTGTGTCTGTGTGTGTATTATTACTTGACATTGTATGCAAAATATCGGTGGTCTGTTTATTTTCAGATCCATTTAAACCAATGTAAAGATCTGGTCAGAATGTACCTGTTGTGCACAAGAACATGTATTTAACAGATATATCAGACACCAAGCATCATGTCCAAAGGATAAATGCTGTACACTCTACTCCTTACAAAACTCAAAGACTAGTCAAACAGCTGATCAAAGTGAGCTTGCAGCTTGATTCAGTAAGCTAAATGCACTGCACCATTTGACTTGATACTAAAACAAATGTATACATGAATTGACTGTATATGTCTTACAGGCAGATCAAGAAAAGAAAACTAAATGAAATTACAGCGACAGAGCATTTGGTTTACTGCTTCCACCAATATGGGTTGTAAAACATGCAAGTGGGGAGAAATCCTGATGTTTTTGTTTGTTTGCTTGTGTATGTGTTTTGTTTTTAAAAGCATTCTTTGTTTTTATTCATGGCAAACAAAAAACACCGTTTTTCAGAGGGAAGAGAGGGGTGGGATAGGATCAGCACTACCGCAACCGAAAACGACATATTAATTTTTTGTATTGGACGACCGAAACGATTTGATGTAGTATGGGCCGCGCAACTCGACAGATTTCGACGTCCACCCACATCATGTCTCTGGAAAGCAGTCAGTTGACAGAGACTGGCGCGGCAAGTCACCGGTGCTGTGCATGCCGACGTCGCGTGCCATGGCCGGAGACGGTGGAGGTCAATAATTTACTGTGCAAGGGAAACCCCATTCGCGCACGTCAGCCGAGTATGCGAATGCAGTTCTGACTCCTCCCATTTTCGTCTGCAGACTGAAACCGTCCGTGCTTTTCTTTCAGGTTGTTTTGATGCCGATGTAGAAAATATCGTCACCTTGGATAGTGCACACTTACAGTTACCTTCAGCCAAGAAAAGTGCGTTGAAAGAATTGTATTTTTTTGGGTCAATAGGTGCTCAAAGTCAGTACTATGTGAGAACATAACTGCGAGCACGGGATTCCCCCTTGGAGTGGTTAGTCATCTGACAACCAATGAAATGCATTGTGACTGCTGAGTCACTGCTGGGCATGAATGGGTGAGCGCCATGCTGCCTTCAGCCAGCCAATCAGCGGGCATCAAGCGGATAAGGATATGAAACGTTTGGCTTGTGTTGTGGAGACTTTTGAGTAAACAGCATGAGATTCTGAGAACTTTTTTTTTTTAAAGGATGCATGTTTAATGATCTGTCGAAATAGTTCAGAGTGATTTATTTTGAAGTGCAACGTCGGAAACAATTTTGTTATCTGCTGGACTCTGGTCACCGATTTGGAGTCGATTGCGGTCAAGAATTGGACTGTTACCTTTTGACTTGTCTCGATGCAAGAGATCACGAATGACCCACTTTCTAAAAAGCAGGGACGCAAACACATTATGAAACGTGGTGAGTATGAGAAAGCGCAAGTCATTATGTGTATATGGTGTGTAAAAATTAGTAGCTGATTGAAGCACTCTCTATTCGCTTTCATATGACAGTATTGTGCAGGTTGCATATATACGAATTCGTGTGTTCCGTTGACGCCCTATGAAATTCATGTTAGAAGTACGGCAACAGTTAGTCGCGTGCCTGTCAACTGCGCTCGCATTTTTCTCCCCAACTACACTTGACCCCTCGTGAACTCTCGGCGTGTCATAAGAGTCACGTTGAAATTGCTCATGAACATCGATTGGAATTTTGGGGTTGTCATGAGAAGTCACCAGTGGCATATTTTTATCAAAATATTGTTCAGCCCACTCACCTTGGGCAGGATGCACAGGATGGGTGGGTAGGTGGGTGGTTAACTGAAACAACCTGATAGCCATATTAAAATTGAATTAGTAGATCTTAATAAGGTTGTATTATATGCCTTCGGAATATGTCTCAAATCCACAGAATAAAGCTATATCAGTATATGTCTTTTTTTTTTAATTCTTTTAAATCTATTACCTGTAACCTTACAGTTTTAAAGTAGAGAGAGAGAGAGGGTGCAAAATGTATACACATTTTTTTGTTAAACTGTTAACTCTATCAGCCTTAATTTTACAACAAAATAATTGAAGCTTGTCCTTCATGACCATGAGCAGTCTTGATCCAAAGAGCTAATCTATGATGTCAGTGTGTTCCAGACTATAATCAAAACCAAATACCCAAAAGCAAACAAATTAACTGGTGTGTACACCTCACTCTCCCAGTCCTAATCTCTTCCTTCCCATCCTTCACCTGCCCGACTGATTAAACATTAAAAAGAAAAGTCTGATTGAATTTTATCCCCCACCCCACCCCCTCCTCCCATACCCCTTTCTTTCAAAACCACTCACATCTCACATGAATGCTAATGAAAATTAACAACAATGACCTGGCTGCCAACATGCCTTTTCTTTTGAGACTGCAATGTCAGTTACATTATTATTGGTTAACAAAATGGAAATGACACTGGCTTCTCTTTCTTCTTCTTTTTTTTTTTTTTCTGTTCTAAAAAATTGCCTGGATTTGCTGAATCAGTGAATGGAATATGTTCAGTAATTGCCAAATCAAAATTCATGAATTTATTTAATTTAATTTAGCTTTGGAACATTGCAGTTAGGGTGAGGTGGGGGGGGGGGGGGGGGGGGGGGGGGGGGGGGGGGGAGGGGATTGGGGGGGGAAGGGGAGGGGGGGGGGAGGGGATTGGAGGGGGAAGGGTGAAAGTTGAAGGGCTGAGTCCTGTCATGTTTTGATAACTAGTGTTCTGAAAAGTTTGCTTTAAAAAGATTCCTGCCTCTTTCCCCACTGTGTCTTCATCTCCCATTATTGTCTCGTAAAGATCCAGTCTGTAGGGAAAGAACAATAAAGAACTATCAGTGTGGTGTAGTGTGAAGTACTGCAGGTTAGAAGGTTATTAGGTTCAAATCCTACCCTAAAGAACCTCAAGGGATGTGGGGGGTGAGGGGGGGGGGGGGGGGAGGTGAGCCCCATGGGATACATCTGTGTGTGTGTGTGTGTGTGTTCAACCCCATGCAGTGCCTCCCGAGAGTGGAGTGTGTTGTTAGTATAGGCTCAGATAGGAACTGTAACCACACAGTGCATTGTCATTCATTTAATGTATATGTTGTACACCTAACATGCTCAGATTGCCTGACCAACACTGCAGGTATGGGGGGTATAGTTTTCAATGAAAGAAAGCACAGAGGACAGGCATGTCACATAGTTTCAGACCAGAATGCAGCTGCTCCTTAACATGATCATGAATGTCCTTAACCTCATAGATTGTCACTGAAAAACCTCATTCTGAGTCCCTTCATGCCCTGCTCTCATGGTAATCTCAGTTTGTTTCCTTTCCATGTCAGTGCTTGTGGTGTGTTGGTATCAAAGTCAGTGTTCGCAAGTTATTGGGGATTGGTGTTGGATAAACATGATGGTGCCTTCCAGAGGAAGTGCTCGTTCATGCTGACTCCATGACCAGTGTTTCATCTGAAAATGCAAAAGCCTTGGACACATGTCCTAGCTGAAGGAAAGTCAATAAGACATTTTCCAAAGCTGTGTGACAAAGTGTCAGAATGCCAAGGATTTTTCTCTTCTTTGCAGGTATTTCATTTCAAAGGGGAGAAAATCTAACCCAACAACAAAAATGAGCAAACAATCAGTGTGAACCCTTGTCAAGTTTATGAAACTAAAATAAATCACAACACTTATACAAAGTGATATTCTGAATCTTTGGAGTTATATTTTAATCTTACAAGAACGTGATTATATACTAGCTTGATCAGGTGATATGGACTGGATTTGATATTTGTACTTTGCAACTGCTGCTGCACTCAGCCAGTTGCTGTTCTCTTAATCTCTACCCTGGTATGTGACCTTGGAGGAGTCTTGGTTTACTTGACTTTCCCCTGTCTGGAGCAGTCAGATGCTGAGTATTCACTGCCTTGGCGACAACTTCAGTTGTTGTTTTTTACTTCAGTGGTTTGGTTTTGGGAATAGACCATCAGAGTGAGTTCCCTCATTGTCATACTGAATGCAGTTAAGTGTAGCCACAAGTGGTAGAATATTTGCCATGCTTCCGTAAGACACTACATGTGCTTCATAAAGTCCTTGAAAATGCTTGAAATTCAAAATTTCATGGTCTTTGAAACATTGATGAATCAGAATGCAAATTCATTGGCAAATGTTGATGGCTTGACTGGGACACAGAGGAAAGCCAGCCATCAGCAACCAGTTCTTGGTTTCAGATGGATCCCATTTTGTCAAATGTTACCCCCTTGAATCTGTACCCCACACCTGGCTTTCCCCTTCCTCTCCCTTTTCTCCTATACTGTCTCCATCCCTCCTTCCCTTCCTCTTGCTGTGTCCCACACACTTTCACTTCCAGTGTTTTGTCATATTAATTGCTTTTGGAAATTTCAAAGTCCATAGTGTAAGCATTTCCAAACCAAAGATTTTTTTTTTCTGGAAATTTCCATGCATTAACTCTGATGAGCTGCTTTGAAGTTTTATAGAGAAAATACTAGCAATGTAATATTTGTACTTAATACAAACTCTGAATCAGTGGTTTACAAATGCCTCTTCCTCACCCTCCCACCTTCCCTCTCTCTCTGTGAACACACACACACACACACACACACACACACACACACACACACACACACACACACATACACACACAGACTGAGACTAGTTAAATAAACGAAAGCTGCAAAATTTATAACATTAGCTACCATCATTGTCCTCACCTCCATAAATTTCAACACAATCCTTATTGTAGGATAAATGACATTTTCTTACACATCATCAAACATTCTGATTTCTGTCATTGCTAGTGTCCATGATTTAATGTCACTGTCAGACATTCTGATTTCTAATTCTGTCAATGTTGGTAGTAAATAGTAGTATTCATGATTAAATGTCACTGTGAAACATTCTTTATTTCTGTCATTGCTAGTGTCCATGATTAAATATCCGAACACAGATGACTGGGTCTGTCTTTTGAGCTCATTAGCATTTCATTGTACTGCCAGTGTGTTGAGGTACAAAAAAATTGCATAATAAAGATCTAGATCCCCATTGAGTCATAGACTCATACCCAGTGTCCTACTGTGTACTTTTACTTTTAGCCCTAAAACTAGTAAAAGGGAAGGTCCTGTCTTTTGAAGGCCTCCCCTCGTAGATCATGTGTCTGATTTGTTGCCAAGTGTCAAACTGATTTCCCAAATGCAGTGCACAGACCTTCAGTGGCAATTTTTTTTTTTTTTTTTTGTTGGGGGAGGGGGGGGGGGGGGGGGGAGATGGGGGGGGGGGGGGGGGTAGATGGTTTTTTTGGGGGGTTGTTTGGCTGTTTTGATTCTTTATGAAAAGAATGATAGAATTCTGGTATGCTATACTTGCAGTCTCAAATTCAGACCTTTCATAGGAGTGTTGGTATCGTACTCACTCTCGCCAGTGATCTGACTGTCATTAAAAAGAAAAAAAAATTGGATTGTTTACAATAACAGTTAAATTTGTTTTGTTTGAGAGCATTGATTTAGAGCACTGACTGAAATGATGGACAAGAGTTGGTTCTACTAATCTGTGGTTGAAATAACACTAAGACAGAAGAAATGTCTGTTCTGGTAACAGGTTTCATTCAAACTATCAAAGTCCCAGCAGAAGATTGACATGGAGATGTGTCCTTGAACTCCAGCAAGATTTAGAAATCAGCTTGGTAAACATCCAAATACCAGTTATGAACTATTCAGGCAATGAAAAGACACGAGGTGTGTCCTAAGAGGGGCTTTCGAGAAAGTCTTGGAATTACCTAATATTTTTGTCACTGTGCATATGTATCATCTGGTAAATTAGCTTATTTGGAACAATTATATACAGCATAGAAAGCGAATCTCAAATGTTGACTGAAACATCCAACAACAGCAAGGCAGTTTGATCTGTTTGTAACACTGACATGGACTCTACGATCAGTCTTACTCACACACTGACATAGGCTGTATTTCCTATTCACTTTGTGCCAGGCCCATGACTTCCTGCCAGGTCATACAGTTATATCCTTTTTTTTCGTAAGTATACCTAAGATTCAATTTAAAAAGGAAAGTCAAAAATATCATATAGCCCCCCCCCCCCCCCCCTCCTTCCCCTTCCCTCAACCATCTCATTTCCTCACACCCCACCCCCACCCCCCACCCCCCTCCCTGCCCAGTCCATGTTCATCTTTCCCCAGCAAATGAAAGAAACCCAGGTGACAGACTGGCTGGTTTGTGCTTGTTTTTTAACAACTTGACAATGTGTCTTTTTGTGTGTGTGTGTGTGTGTGTGTGTGTGTGTGTGTGTGTGTGTGTGTGTGTGTGTGTGTGAAGTCTCCCACATGCGATATTTTCCACTAGAAATTTGAAAGTTTCATTTACTCTTTAAACAACGCTCTTGGCATGATAGTTTACTTTGGGCTCATGGTCAATATTTTAATGTAAATAAATGATAGTGGCTTTGCCAGTGAAAACTTCGCTGTTCATAGATTAAAGATCTGTGCATTACTATGACCTGTGCATGACAATCTGTGTATTACTTTGGGCATGTGCATACACATAAATTGTATCGAACTGAGAAGTCTGTGCCTTTTAGGATTAAATCCATGGGGAGGGTCACTAAAGGGATATTGTTCTGAAACTCATCTCAGGTCCTCTGGGGGCAAGATCTCGACTTGCATAGCTGAACAGCTTAGTACAACAGCAGCTACTATTATCAGTGACATAGATGTGTGACATTGCTAGGTGTCTTGCTGATAGAATTGGTTAAGTCGGACTTCTGAGAGACAAATCCACAACAATGCATGATTGCCTGTTACTGATGGCCAAATGATTTTGACAGTTGTAAGATTAGTTGTTCATGTGAAATGTGAATTTATCATCTGACAGTTGTAAGATTAGTTGTTCATGTGAAATGTGAATTTATCATCTGACCTGTGAAGTGTTATTTAGTTATAGTACATGCGGTGCGGGGAAACCCCAATGAAAATATTGAAATGGCAAACAAAAGAGTTCGAGAGCAAATTTAACCAAACCAAATGAAAAAGTTTTCTTCATCTTTTCCACTGTGCTGCCTACCCCAGATTAAAACTTGCCCACCCACTTTACATTCTTTGCTTATTTTGTCTCTTTCTCCTTCTTTTCCCCTTTCTACCCATCCCCAGTCAGTCCTTTTACCCTAGTTACACAGTACACTCCAAGCTGAAATAAACCATTAAAGAAGAATGATAACGGAAAGGATTAAAACCCATGATAGTTTTGCCCAGGTCATAGATTCCTCTCTTTTCAATCCGGAAGGAGACATAGCTTGAAGAAAGACACTAGCAAAAAAAAGAAAGAAAGAAAGAAAAAAAAAAAAAAACACTGTGAGGGAGCCCGCATGAACAGCAGGGAGTAGTGCAGGACATAGGAGATGGACACAAGGAAAATAAAAGAAAAAGAAAAGAAGAACTGGAAGCTGTAGAATTCAGTGGGACTGGGAGTGGTTTAGGAAGAAAGGGGAAGGAGTGTGTGGGTGTCAGGGGTATCATTGAAAGAGAGTTGGTATGTGTGGGCAAGTTTCAACCAGCAGTGTAAACTGGGCTGTAAGCTCAAAGGTCAAGGATTTGAAAGCTGAGCACACTATTTCCTTTGACGCTACACACTAATAGGATCATGTCTTTTTTTCTGCTTGTGAGATAGTTGCAGCAGTATTATCATTTGTGTGTGCAAACCTGACATTCACACACCCAGGGACATACGTGTTCCTATAAACATGCATGTGTCATTGTGTGGGCATACATGTTTGTAAAACATGTAGGTGGCACAGGATGGAAAAGAGGTGGAGAAGGAAGTGACCATGGATGGGGGGAGGGGGGGGGGGGGGGGTATGCAGCAACAACAACTAAACAGGAAAAATCAGACAATTCTGTGACTTGCATGAAAGAATTGTAAAGCTGTTCAACACTGCTGGCCTGATTATTTCAAAGAATGAAACACTCACAATACAAATCACGAATGCAATTCTACAATTTCAACCTCAAGGTTCCCGCCTTTGTGAGAAAGCATCACTGCCTCCCAGTTTGCAAGGATTTGTATCCAGTTTCTTATTGCTGAAGCAGCTTGCCACTAATTTCGTTTTTACTTCTTTTATTTTTTTTTTTTTTCTGACAGATCTGATACAGGGTGTACAGTAAGCCTGATGGTGTTTTAATTTTGTATTTTGGCACAGCTGGTCACATTTGACTTTTCCCTTTTTTTAAAGAAATTTTGGTCTTTAAAAAACTGCTGACTTTGATATTGACCAGTTACACATGCTTGGTGTGTTGAAGTGAGTGTTGAGCAGGAGATTACACAATGCAATCAAGCTCTTCAGGAACTTTAATTTCATCAGCCTGGTTCCCTTTTGACATTTCATTACACTAACTTTGCCCTTCCTCTTTGAGTTTTGACTGCATTTTTATTTATCTCTGTCTGGCTACCGTGTTAAAACTCCGAACTCGAGTTCTGTATTGCAGTGTCATGAATGTGCCCTTAGTTCAGGCATGTACAGTGATTTTGGACTATATCAGGCCCTTTGGAGAGTATGACACAACCCTTCAGGAAAAGCAAATCTGTCAACCATGAATAAGAATCTTGGGAGTCAGGTTTGATTAATTTCACTGCATTATGTACAATGGCAGTTGTATATGTGATACACTAGAATATATACAAATGTGATCATACTTGAGTACATGGAGCTGACACATGCTGTACTTTGTGATCTAGGTTGATGTGTACACAATTTGATCAGTGCTCAATGGTTTTGAGCTATGTTGACACTGACTGAACATGATTGTAATTAAGTACAGGTTGAGATGGATTCCAGTGTTGTTTTTAAGCACTATAGAAAGAAAAGACCCTCTGGTCAAAATTCAAAGGAAAACATAATTGCTTTGTGACTGTAAACTACAATATGTGCAAAACATTCTAAAGTTTGTGTGCATTTCTTGTGTCGTGTGATGTATGTGTGTATCAACATGCTGGATTGTTCAAAGCAATGTTGACTGAACAAAACTCTATTGACTGAAGTCAACTTGACTTTGTACGGGTCAGAGGAAGAAAGGGTAGAAGTTTTCACTTTGCCATGACAAGTGAAAGTGAAAAGATCAGCACAGTCAGCATTTACTAACATTTGAAGTGATAGGTATTCAAAACATAACTGATGCATTATGCTAATTAGTCAGCCATAATGGCAGGGTGAGAGCATGGGTGTATGTGTACAAGCAGAAAAGGGTGTAGCCTACTTTACCAGAAACTCAGTGACCCTGAGGCATTGTCAGTGTGCAAATAAACAAAGTATGCAAGAAAACCAAGTAAATTGTCATCTGCTGACAACTGTTTGAAGAGCATGCACATTCAGTGGTATGAATATTTTAAACTGGGTTTTATTTATATCTCCATGCAAAGGATCACATCCTGAATGCTCCTGTTTCACTGGCTATAAATATCACCTACTCCATCATTTTGGAATGTACTATTCTTCATACATAATTGATGACCCCTGAGGGGAGTGCATAAAGTATATAAGCTAAGTTTTGTCAGGGAAAAATACATTTAGATCACATTTGATTCTTTTTTTAGTATCTTCATACATAATTGATGACCCCTGAGGGGAGTGCATAAAGTATATAAGCTAAGTTTTTGTCAGGAAAAATACATTTAGATCACATTTGATTCTTTTTTTAGTAATGGGAAAATCTAATATCTCTTGCTTTTCTTTTGAACCCACAATTCTCTGTTAATATTTTGTATATTTTAGCCCCCCCCCCCCCCCCCCCCCCCCCCCCCCCCCATGTGCTAATTTTAACTAAAAACAGAATGAATTGGTCATTTTAGTTACCATTCAAGAAAACTGTCATGTTATCTCCGGCAAAGTTGTGTCCTTTTGTCTGGTTGTCTGTTACAGTGTTAGCAAGATTACACAAAACCTATAGCACCAATTTTTATGAAGCAGATAGGAAAGATGGAAGGAAGGTGTGTGTCTGAGATCAAGCCCATGAAATTTTGGTGCTTTTCTAAGGGACAGTCCAAGATCTGTCTGCAGTGTTACACAGAAAACTACTGATTTTCAGAGAATTTGGTAGAAAGACAGTGACTCAAGAATGATTCTGTTCAAGTTGGTTACAAACCCGTTTCAGGGATCTGGATCCTAGGGCAGATCCAGGATTTGCTTAGCAAGAATATGCTAGAATAGCTGAGCTGATTTAATGGAACATGGTGGTAAGATTGACTACATAGCTCAAAGACAAACCCTTGAAATATTTATGTGGATCTGTGCTGTGGACCTGAATCAAAGAGTACCAGGTTGAGGACCTGTTTGACCATTGCGGAGTTCTGTGGAAGTTCACCTGAGCACTTTTACTTGCTATAGAGTTTCAGAACTAAAGGCCTAGAGTAGAAAAAGGAGTCTACTTTTGTGGCATGGATTTTTTTTTTCAATCTGTACTGCTAAGAGTTCTGTTGAAAGATCATGGTGACTTCAATCTAAAACAAAGGCCATCATAAAGATTCATCATCATTTTTGTAATTGTTTACACCATGATATGAAATTGAAAGTTGACAAGTGTTTATACAACATCCAGTATTATGAAGGTTGTATCTTGATGATGTGTCTATAGGTAATATTCATAAGACAATACTTTGAAGACCTGTAAGAGGAATTCAGATTCTGTAAGGATTCAGTAAATCAATGCTTTAGGAGATTTCACCATATCATAAACAAATTTCACAAATTCACAACACTGTAACTTCTGTTTAACAATAATTGTGAGCAATCAGTTCATAAGAAAGTGAAGATTTTTCACAAGCATTTTTTTCTCTCTAATTTTCTTACATCTCCTTGGAAGACTCCTAGGACAATATAATACCCCAGTTCAAAGCAAGCAAGCACTTGATTTTGATGTTTAAAAGCATACATGTCTATTCAGATTATGTGAATCGGCTTATTTATTGGGGGGCCGGAACAGCTGAGTTGATAGAGCGCCTGACTCGTGATCCTGGCGTTGCGGGTTCGAATTTCTGTATAGGGGGATTTTTCCCTCGGAGTTAACATTGGTTCTGACTCCATTCCCCATGCAGTCCTTCGAATGAGACTATAAACCGAGGTTCCATGCGTGAACGCACGCACAACATCTTGCACACATATAAAATCCCATCACCAGCTTTCAGAAGAGAAGGCCAGTTTTGCCGTTGATATGGATGACAAGTTATGCATAGCATGCACCTTCCCCGAAGATGGAGTATGGCTGCCTTAATGGCCTATACAGGCCTATACAGGCAGTGTCCACAGGAATATCAGCCTGTGTACACAGAAAGAAAGAAAGAAAGAAAGGCTTATTTATTCAGTGTATTCATAGGTGAAATATGTGCTAATTACACTCTGTTCATAGGAATAGTAAGCTTCAAATGTTATCATACAGTATTCAGGTGTAAGGCAGAAAACAACTGCCATCTCCTTTCCCCAGTGAAAAGGTATGTACATTCACTGGATCTTGGTTCGGTTTCTGCTAACTGATGCAAACTTTTGCCATAAGAATGCTTGCACCAAAAGAAGACGAATAATGATTACTATCGAAGCATTGGGTTGAACTGTGCTTCAAGATATTGCATTTGGAAACCCATCACTTTCATGTCACTGGAATTTAGTAGAAATGTAAAATTTGTGTAGGAACTCTTCTCACTTGATCACAGATTTATTACTGATTATTAAAGATGGCACATGACTTTCTCAGTAACTCAGTCAGACAAGTAAGCTTCAGTCATTCCCAAATACAATCTGTGCCAGTGTGTGGATTACAGACTTCCAGGTCAACTGGCATCACAGTTCGATCAGAATCAAGACACAGTTTCACTTCAGCCATGGACATGTGCCATTTCATTCATCAGGTCATACAATAATTCACAAAAACATGGCATGTGTAGGACCACAACCTTATATCCCACTCGGTCCCACAGCCAGAGCTTGAAAGACAGGGGAAAAGGTCATCGTTTGTCAAGACGTCAAGGACAGGCAGGGAGGGGTTCTTCTCATTTTCAAGGTGGGAATTGGATCAGCAAGACCACCTGACTCCAGCACACTACTGCTAGAGGCCTTGACTTCATCAGTGCATGTGACTTGCAGAAACCCTTCTTCTAGTTAAAGCGGGCAGGAGTTACCTTTCTGCAGCTAGCTACATGCCAAAGATTTACAGAACTTTTTCACTCCTATGAAGTTGTCTCAAGCTGTGAGTGGTTAGCTGAAGTTCTGTCAAGTGTTGAAGCAAATCAAGTGTTTAGACTTTATTTGAGAATGTTCACACAATTTCTTGTTTTCTGTATCTCTTTCAGTCTGCCTTTCTCCCTCTGTATACATTACGTATGAGCATGCGCACACATGCGCACACTTGCACACAAACATACACACCACACACACACACATGCACACACACTCACATACACAAACAACACACGCTCTCACACACACACACACACACACACACACACACACACACACACACACACACGCACAGTGTGACACACACACAGTGACACACACACACACACACACACACACACACATATGAGCGAGTGCACACGCACACATACGGGTCAGTCTCCAGAGTTGTGTACCAATAATGTGACACAGACCACAAAAGTGAAAAACCCCAAGAATGCATGCTTTTTACACTTTTTGCATAGTTTGAGGTCTAAATAATCAAGTTGTATTAAATATTTAACAGCATGGATGTTTGTCTTTGATTGTACTCCTGTTAAAATCACTAACACACTTGTGTGTCCAATGTAACACGGTAACTAAACACTTCACAAATTGAAACCAAACAAAGAAGGTGAGAGCACTACAGACATTTATTCATCATGAAAACAGTAATGAGCACCCAAATAAATGCAACACAACTGTTTCAGTACATAATTTTGACGAATAATTTATAAGCTAAACTGTGTCAAAAAAATACAAAAAAATGTGTTTTTTTTTTTCCTCTATGACATTTACTCTAAAACCAATTTTCAGCTAACTTTCCTTATTTTGGGCAGCAGTGATCTTGGACTTGGTTAAAACTTGCAGACAGAACTGATTTCTCCACTTTTGAAATATTTCTGCCTTATTACAATATTTTTTGTGTCCAGTGTAACGCAGGAACCAAAAAATAGTATCAGAACCTACAACAGCTTTTTCATGTGGGAAATTGGACAAATCTCTGATTTTACTATATTTCTAAATGATAAAGACATTCATGATACAAAAATATAACAGCCAAACAGTTGATATTTTGTAAATATTTAAGCGCTTTTAACTGTTAATGTCCAATGTAACCAGAAACCGCCGTTTTTTTGTCCAGTGTAACGCAGAAAAAAAAAAAAATGCAATCAGAATCTACAACAGCTTTTTTGTTGGGGAAATTGGACAGATCTCTGACTTTACTGTTGCTAAATGATAAGACATTCATGACAAAAATATAAAATTAAACACTTTGATATTTTGTAAATATTTTAGCACTTTCATTGTTACTGTCCAATGTAACAAGGAAACCGAAATCATCAGACCGCAATCATGGGACACTACAACCCCAAACAAGCAAAAAAGACGGGCCCCAAAACATAACTAATGTTAAGCTTAATCTTCAGTGAAGTGGTTTGAATAATTCAATGCATACGAACAACCGATGTACAAGGAAAAAAGAAGGTGCAAGTGCACCTCTGCTACAACACGGTCCAACGTAACTGTTCGGGATTTTCGGTAACCACAGCTTTGAAACCGCCGCCTGTTTGATTCACAATGGACACATGGCTGAAATATGCATATAGACGCTTCCACCACATTTGTGTGCATGAATAGAATGAAAATGTTCCAAATCTTTTGATTTTTTTTTCACACTCGACTGATTTGCATGGTCCAACGTAACATAGAATTCCGGAAACCATGTTTGATCAATTTATTCAAATCCAATTTTGAAGTCAAGTCAGTTTCAATTTTTAAAAAGTTCATAACTCACAACATCAGATTCTGCCTCCAGTCTGTACCCATAAAAGTAGTGCTATATTCATCCGCGTTTGGTACAGTCGTCGTCCAGAACACAGGAGTTAACACCGGTAACGAAAGTTACATTGGACAGTGATTTTTTTTTTCCGCTAATGTCTAATAGAAACCAAGTCAACTGATATTTTAATGTCAAAACACAGTTAAAAACAATTTAAAAAGCAATGATGTAAACCTTTTTCTTAATCATTTGCATGTTCTTTTGTACACATTTAATGACTATTTGTGACAGGCAAAACAATGTCACACTCCAGGTTGCCATTTTCTTATCAAAATCAGAAGGTTTTAGCATCAAACACATTTCTAATGCAATGCTAGGTCTTTAAACTGTTTGTGCTGCATATTCAATGTGTAACTGATGTGTGTTTAACTCAGATTTGTTAACTAACATTTCTGAGATTTTAAATCAGTATAGTCTTTTGTTAAACATAGGTTTTCTGCACATACGAAAAATTATCCATGATTTTATGAATTACTCGGTAAAGTACTCCTCATGGAATACACAGTATTTTCACTATTTGCTGTATATTTGTTTACTTGTTATACACAATCATTAAGTTTCGTCAGTTTGCTCAAGTTGGTTCTGGACCTTGGCCTAATTTTCTTTTGTTTTACTTGTAAATGGGCAATTTCAGTAGCTAAAGAAGATTTTTTTTTTTTTTTTTTTAATTTGAGTTGATATCATCATCACTGTTTCTGTGCTGCTTTATCTGCCTGTCTATTAGTTGATCAGCTTTTTTTTTCTTTTAAGCATATATCGTTGAGAAAATTGATACACAGCCAAGACATATTTTCCAAATGATTTGAAATGATGTCACATGGAAACGGAATCATGACCAACCTTTACTACCTGACTGTTAACTTAAAATCATCCGACACATTTTTCAGGACCGTTTTGCTTTTTTATCTCATTTCTTTTTCTTAGCAAGCAAAAGATTAAACAGTGAATTGAAAGTTTTTCAGAGGTAAAAACAACAAAAGCAAAAGAAAGAAAGAAACAAAACATCAACATAAATATTCTGTCACTTTTCAGTTCAGTGGTTTATTTCTTTTCATCGCCAGATGATATTAGACACTTGTTAAGAGGAAAAAAAAAACAACTTGACACTCAGCTTGTCTAGTACAAGTTTTTCAAACCCACAAAACCCACATCTGATACATGTGCATATTTACGTAAGTGAAATACCCTATTGGTGCACAAAGTTGCTGATCTTTATGACAATTTTGCAACCTGTGACTGCGAAACAACCGTGGCAATTTCAGCAACATATGAACCATATAAGACAGTATTGACATAATCAAAGTTATTCATCTCAATACCTTCTCCTGATAGAGTGAAGTCAACACTGAGCTTTCAAACAGAAGATGATGCACAGAAATGTTTTCTCTGCAGACAAAAGTAATACCATGAAAATATATAAGTAATACCATGAGAATATTCGGTGTTCCAGGTATTCAGCCTTAAGTTATGAATTAATTTAACAATGTGCCTTGGGCACGATAGTGAAGTAGCCATTTTTTGACTAAAATTCTGCTTATGTATATACTTTAACATAATTTGGATTAATTCACGAAGAAGACAAATCAAAGGAATTTTTTGATAAGTTTTCAGTGTTTCTATTTGGTCCTTTCGCAAGACAGTCTACTATTTCATTCCACTTTATACCACAGTGAGATGGGACCCAACAAAATCAATTCTTATACCTAGAGTTATGAAACAATGCAGTAAATGTTTTATTTTCACAGCAAATCTTTTGTAGCTTTGCAGTCCCAACATTGTAGTGATTGTGAAACAGATTTGGAATCAACACAGTAAGATTTAATAAAAAGCAGTTGGTGTATCATAATAATGTACATCAAAGCTTTCAGCATTGCATATAATTCTGAGGTATAAATTGAAAATCCCTTTCCTAAATGATATGATTTCCTGACATTTCAAGTTGGTGTTATAGAGCCAGAACCTCTGTCAGAGGATTGTGTCACTGGTTGAAATCAACAGTATCATAAATGACTGTTTATGAATTACACGTCAAGCTCCTTTGTTCACGTTGTAAAATCAAGTCAGAGACTGAGAGAGACCTTTTATAAGAGAGTGCATCTTGATTCAAACAAAATCCTTTCAAGTCAGAGGGACTCCAAAGACGAGGTGGGACTGAGAGACTGGCTGGTTAACACATGATGACGTGGAAGAAAAACGGCCCAGGCATGAGGCAAAGGATGTGAGAGACTAGGAGTGTCTGCTAATGGTGGTCGCAGGACTGCCACCTGTTGGCTTGTGGTGCACCTCTGTGCTGATGATGCAGTTTGGTTACTTTCCTGTTGTGTGTAGGTGATCAGGAAGAAGAGGATAGGGGTGCCCTGTGTTGGGGGTCAAGTGTACTCTGGTTTGGCATGAATATTAAAACACTGGTTGACTTGGAGAAGAAAAAGAAATGTGAACGTGAACAGGCAGATGTTGCCACTTGATGCTTGTTGTTTAATTCATGAGCGCATGGGGACTAAACTACATGCACACGCGCTCACTTACGGGCATGCATATGTGCACACAGAGAAACATGTATGTGCATGCGCATACACACACGCGCATGCGCGCGCACACACACACACACACACACACACACACACACACACACACACACACACACACACAGCAGAGGCATGCTGTTGTATTCTTTCATTCTTTCAGGTGTAGTGATTACTTATTTACTGTTTGACCTGCACGCAAATACTCTACAAGCACTCATTATTAGAATACATGTACAGCTCATACGCAACCGTTGATGCAACTTTTAGCAAACACGCACCCCTCCCCGCACCCCCGACACCCCCCCCACACACACACACACACACACACACACACTCACACATTCACACTCAAACTCGCACTCGCACTCACACATATAATGACACACATTTTCTGTTTCTTCTTTCAGTCATGTGCAATACTGCATGTTGAATGTCCCATAGATGTCTTTACTACTTCACAAAGGCAGGACAGGACTTGACTTTTTGTATCGTTAAAATGAAAATAGCCCTACAAGGATCTGTTGACCAAGATATTGCCAGTTATATAAGCTCATACTAAGTAGCTCAAAATCAGAGTAGATGTAACATTCAAGGACTGCCAAGGTGGACACTTTTGAGGTGAAAGTTTATTTAGCTCACAGAAAATATCACTTGGCCATTCTGCCAGATTTGTCATAAACGCTGCTGTTTTTGATATATGAAAAAAAAAAAAAAGAGGTTGTTGTAAGCATGGCTCCATTTGTCCTCATATGGCAAAGAATTTTGTGTATGCGTGTTCTGTTCATATGACAAAATTCTTGTGAAATTCCCATCATTCTCAGTTACATTTTGTTAGATGAAGATGTAATTTGAGGACAGAAACAGAAACTAAAGTTCAAGGTTAAGTACTGGTGCAACAGAGTTCTTTAAATTTTTTCGATTTTATCTGTCTGAGAATATCATTCAAAGTCTCCCCCCCCCCCCCCCCCCCCCTTCCCCCATCCTCTGTCTCTTTCTCTCTCTCTCTCTCTTTTTCTCTCTCTCTCTCTCTCTGTACCCTCTACTCCCCCCAACCTCTCATCTGTTCCTCTCGCATGTGCACACACACTCGCACATATACACACAGCAGGGATCACATCTACCAGAACTTGGAAAGTATTCTATCAGTTCAGATGATGAAATACCACCAGAAATAAGTCACTGGGATTGCATACTGATCTGACATTTGTTTGACCAGACTTTTTTTTTTTTTTTTGATTCAGCAGATGAAATTAGGCTGTTGCATTCTTTCATTCAACTTTCAGGTGTACTGATTACTCATTTACTGTTTGACCTGGCTGCTTTGACAAGTTTGCTCTGCTGAGTTTGAGTTTTGAGAGTAATACCATGATCACTTTACATGCACATGAGTGCACGCACACACACATTGCACTCTCTCTCTCTCTCATCACACACACACACACACACACACACACACACACACACACACACACACACACACACACACACACATTTTACACATCTGCTAGGGCTGCCACATTTCTTTTGCAGAACATACTAGAAATTTTGTCATTATGAAGTTATGTACTAGAGGTTTTCTCAGGTTATATGTTGGTTGGTGTCTTTTGTTGTTATTATTGCTTTAAATAATGCTCTGTGTGTGTGTGTGTGTGTGAGTGTGTGTGTGTGTGTGTGTGTGTGTGTGTGTGTGTGTGTGTGTGTGCGTGCGTAACAACGCCTTTTTCTGTCCTGCATATCAATTTCTCCTTTTTCATTTTCTGTCTTTTTCAGGTACTGGCTTATGGATTTATGTGTGTCTATTCTCAGCTGTTTGTTGTTGTTGTACCAAGTCTTGATAAGTAAGCACTTTTATTTCATTGTATGTATTGGCTCTCATGATGTGTGTGCATCACTGTTTACTAGTGTAAGCTTTGTGTGTGTTTCCCATGTTTTAAATGTTGCAAAACTGAATAGCATATATCTATGATACTGTTTGAATGATCGATACGTGTAGCATTGCATGGGTTTAGAGGATTTTATACTATATGTAAGGTTTTATCTTATTTCTGTTTCTATGAACGTTTTGGGCTGAATGTTTGGGGGTTTGTATCCATGATGTGTTGAAGAGTTGATTTGTTGTTGTTGTTGTTGTTGTTGTTGTTGTTGTTGTTCTTAATCAAAGAGCCTTTCTTTTTCAGATGGTTAGGTTTATAATGATATGTAGAGTACACATGCCAGCCGTCTTATTGTATTATAGCCTTTGTTTATGTGGGTGTATCTGTATTTGTGTGTGTGTGTGTGTGTGTGTATGTGTGTGTGTGTGTGTGTGTGTATGTGTGTGTGTTTATGCGAGCCAGCATGTGCCTGCATGTGTGTGTGTGTGTGTGTGCGTGTGTGTGCATGTGTGTTTGTGTTTAGCTACACAATGTGCTGTGTAAATATTGGAATAGGTGCTCACAGTTGGTGAAATACCATTCAAAAAGGTGTATGTCAGAAGAAACCAGGCTGACAGTACCAATTACCAGTTGGATGTTGGTGGGACTGGCAAGAACCTTAGTCATTTTTTTTTTCTTGTCGTGGAATGTGACATTGTTGTAGTAAGTTGTGCGTGTGTGTGTGTGTGTGTGTGTGTGTGCGTGTGTGTGTGTGTGTGTGTGTGTGTGTGTGTGTGTGTGTCCTGCTTATATTTTTAGATGTTGAATTGTTAAAACTTATAAAGCACCCTGTAGCCTACATTGTTTGGATGGGCGCTATTGAAATTGTCCTCATTGTTATTATTATCATTATTAATTAAGACAGCTGCTATCACCTTGTTAGAAATCTCCCCATGGCAAGTTTGTTTTCTTCTGTTGTTTACGTGTGAGTGTAGTGAAGTCAAAAGCCTCCTGCAGTGTGGTGTTCAACCGTTGAGATGGACAAGTAAAGCTCCTGTTTTCTCTGTTCACATTTTAGTGTGGCAGTTTTTAGCACTGGGTTTTATCTTGATCAGTACTTGACTGATGTTTGCAGGTATGGAGATTCAGTGCATTAGTATCATCATAATTAATAAACTTGCTGAAGATAACAACAACAATAAGTGGGATGTGTTTGTCCTGCTGTTTATTTTGTCATCGTCTGCTAAGACTGTCAAGCTCTCTCATTTGAGTTGTTCCTATTGCTTCTTTCAGTTGGAGTGGAGAGGGAAGGGAAGGGAATGGGGGCTGGGGGGGGGGGGGGGGGGGGGGGGGTCAGAGGCACTGGAAATTTTTTCCCCCCTGTCACAGGTAGTTGTCTCAAAAGTTTGTGAGTCTCTTGGGCAGAACTGGTAATGGCACAATCTGACATGCTATCACTGTATTGTGAACATGTTGATTATGATATGCCAAAGATCAGTTTTGCAATGTATCATGTGTTTGGTGTTCATCTGCAGCCAGGATATCCCAGGACTAGATGCAGCACTTGAAACATTCATGCATGCCTATTCTGTTGCCTTTTTTCTATAGCAGAAAAGAAAGAACAGTTGTTTACAAGAAGGAAAACAAAAGAATCACCTTGTAGTGACTTAGGGCCCTGTGTGAGACACATGGTGCAGCATGCTGACAAGTAAGATTCAAGGTCTGTTTACCGTTGATCCCATATTTGGAATGTGTATGTTGGTAAATATGCTTCAGCAGACTAAAGACAAGAAGGAAACATACAGGTATTTTACAAAGAAATCCATGTACATGGGTGATTCCTTTTGTAAAGGGAAACCACAACACGTTTGGAGGTGAATGGTGGCATAGTGAAGAACATCTGCACGTATGAAGGAAGTTTGTCCCAGTTTTGTCTTGTTTGGTTGTGGGTTTTTTTTTCCTCTCTGGCCAGGCCTTAAGTGGACGTGATCTGAGTGGTAGCCTTTTTGGAGGAGGCAATAACAGGGGTTCTCTGTGTGCAGCATCGCATGCATGCAGGAATCCACGGTACTAAGAGTGTTGTCTTTTCCATGGTAAAATTTGGTAGAAGGTAAGGTAAGGTAATGTTGCTTATAGCCCAGTTGACCGCAAAGGGCCATATCAGGGCTGTCATCGCGTTGAAGTCAACCTACAAGTCATCCAAAAAAAAAAAAAAAAAAAAAAAAAATTCACACATCTCTTTAATATACACTTTCTAAAAACGCACCAGAAACTGTTAAGAATCTTTTTCCGTTAAAATCTTAGATCAGATGAAAAATGTTAGTCTCTCTCAGAAATTCAAAGGTCATGTCAGGTGGGACATCTTTGGCAGAAAGATCTGTGTTGATTGTGTTGATGCAGAGAAAAGAAATCTGTTGTGGCTACAACTTATCTTGCACAACAACACAAGTACAAAAATACAGTATTTGGATTCTGGTTAGAATTTACCAACTAACCAAGTAGCTAGGTAAACAGCTTTCCAATTCCATGTTTTAATATAGAACTGGGCAAGGTGCAAGAAAAGGCCAACCAAGATTCAAACTGATGAAATTATACTAAAAGAGAACAATGAAATGGGGTGAAGAACTTTGTCCCAGGTGTCATATTTCGTATTGGAACACACAAACAGAAGCTGTATGCATCAGGCATTGTTTGCTGATACTTGCAGATTATCAAGAGATAGCTGCAAGTATCCTTTTTTTTGTAACTAGGCAAAACAAGCACAAAGGGTCAACTCGAATCATGTGAGAGCCATAAGAGCGACGGAGGATAGTGGAGACGGAAAGGATGAAGGTGGGGGTGGGGGAATGTCTAGATTCACTTCTTTAGCTAGTGAAAAGATATCGCGCTGGATGACGCACGACGGAGGGATAGGCGTCCCAGTGTGTCCAAACCGTCGCTCCTTGCTCATGCACCACACAAGTCCGTTCCTAAGTTACTCTTCAAATGGTTCCACCCCGCGAGTGGACTCTCGGACCGGATTCCAAAAGTACGTGCATCCAACATCGGACTGTTGCGACACCCCCCCCCCGACCTAACGACCCCCCACGCCTGCACCTTTGCCCATACCTACTTCCAATCTCGGACAATTTCTTGATGGTCTACAATCATGCCTAGAATGGGACGCCCCTAGGGGACATGGTTCTATTCATCGTCAGGAACAACGGAACAGGTTGTTCCTAGAGGCGTGAATGACGAGCAGAGAAGAAGCAGAAGGCCGAAGAAGCCGACGTGCAACGAGAAGAGCAGCCGAAGAAGATAACAAAGCCATCTCACCTTAAACTGGAATTGGAGTGGTGGCACTGGCGAGGAGGCCCTCGCCCGTGGGGCCACCTATCTCTACCAGCCTATCTGTACACTATTTTTTCCGCAAAGTGTATTCCAATTCCATCTTGCGCGCGTCGTCTGAACGTAGTCCCGTAGTCAACATGTACAACCCCAGAATCTCTCAACCTTTCGTGCAAGAGAAAGAGGGAGAAAAGGGAGAGGGGTATGGGTGAGTTTGAGCAGGGACAGGTAGGCTACCGACAGACAGGCAGAGATGTCTATCAACCGGGCGCGGCGGACCAAGAGCCTGGCGAGAGGGAAGGTGAGAGGTGCAGAAAGACACGGAAATACTGAGAGAAGACGAAGAAAAAAGACAAAAGAAGACGACAAGACGAAGCCGAAGAAGTGCAGCTGCTGTGATGCGGAGCTGATGATGCTGCCCAGAGAGGAGAGAGAGACAGACAGACAGACAGCAGACAGGCGGGCAGCCAGACAGACAGACAGACAGGACAGACAGACGGGCAAGGCTTTAGGGCCGCGCGGGAGGCGACAGGCCGTGCGATTACGAACACCATGTCTCAACGTGTCGAAAAGGCAGCAGGGGAGCGAAGCCGAACCGAAAGCCCAAACCGCGGGGTTGTAAGTTGCTTCCAAGGGACCCAGGGGAAGGAACCGGGTGCAGGGGAGGGCCTGAGGTCTGAGGGGGGAGAGGGCAGACCGGGCCGGGACGGGGAGAGAGCGAGGGGGGGGGACGATCCACGCGTGGGACACATGGGGAAGGGGGCGAGGGGGAGGGACGGCGGCCGGGCTTCGGGAGGAGGAGGGGAGGGGGGAGAGAGAAGGGCAGCGGGGGAGCATACGCCAGCAGGGCCGGGCGGGGGAGGCCACCATGCCGGGAGGGGGAAAACAGGGGAGAAAGAGGGGAGAAAAGGTGAAGAGGAGGGGAGCGCAGGAGAGAGGAGAGATGCTAGGACGGGCAGCCCCCCAAGCCCACTGGGCCCACCGCCCCACACCTCCCCCCCCGCCGGCCCCCCATCCCCCCCCCCCCCCGCACGACCCCCGCCCCCCCCACGCACCGCCACACACCCGCCCCCCACCCGCCCCCCCCGCCCCCCCCACATACCCCACCACTCCCCCCGCCCCCGACCCCCCGACCCCGACCCGCCCCCCCCCCCCCCCCCCCACGCCCCCCCACACTCCTCCCCGACCTCGCCCCCAACGCCCCCCACGGGCAAACCACACTCCCCACCCGAAGAAGAACGGGCCCCGCCACCAAGCGCCCCCACATGCACCTCCCCCCAACAGGACCACCCCCGCACCCCGAACCCCCCAACGAAGCCGCCCCCCCAACCCCAACGGACGGCCCCGACCCCCCGCCTCCACGGGGCCTCCACCCCCCACCCCCGCACACACCCAACCCCCCCCGCCCACGCGCACACCCCTCCACCACACACTCCCCGCAGGGAAACCCCGCCCCCCTACACACACCCCCCGCCCCCATCCCCACAACCCCACCCACCCGCCAAACCCCACCCCCCCGGACCCGATCCGCACAACCCCCTGGACGTCTCAACCCTAGCCCCCCCCCCCGCCGCAGCTCACCAAACCCACCGTCAAAACACCGCCTCCTCCCCCCCCCTGCCCACCCCCTCCCCCCCCACTCCATCCCAACCCTGCCCCCCCCTCCCCCCCCCCCCCCCCGCCCCCCCCCCCTACCCAATCCCCCCTAACCCACCCGGGGGGGTCCTCCGCCCCCCCCCTTCCCCCCCCCCCCCCCCACACCCCCCCCTACCCCCTCCTCCACCGCCCCACCCCACCACCCCCCTCCCTCATGACCCCGGCCCATTCTCCCCGTTCCTCTCCGCTCCCACCCCCTTCTCCCACCTCCCCCCTCCACCTCCCCCCCTCCCCCCTTCCCCCCCCTCCTCTCCCCCCTCCCCCCTCCCCCCCTGGCCTTCTCCCCCTCGCCACACCCCCGATCCCCCCTACTCGCCCCCCCTCATGCGGGCACCCCACCCCCTCCCCCCCCCCTCCCCCTCCCCTCCCCCTTACCCCCACCCTTCCCCCCACCCCCCCATCCCCCCCCCTCCAGGGCCCTCCCAGCCCCCCCCTCCCCATACCCTCCCTCCACGGGCCTCCCCCCCCCCCTCCCCCACCCTCCCACCACCCACCATAGTGCACCACCACCCCGCCCCCCGCACCAACCCCAACCTCCCTCCTCTCCCACCCCCTCGCGCCCCCAAAAAAACCCAAATCAACCACACTCACCCCCACACCTCTGCAACACCGCCCCCCACCAGCGTCCACACCAACACCAACGCCACCCCCCCACCCCAACCCCCCAACTGACTCAAACGCCCACCACTAACCAACACATCACCCCCGCTCCACCCACAACACACCCGGACCCCCTCCCCAAAACCCCCCACCGAAACGAAACAGCCCACCCAACCACACTTGCCAACACTCCCAACACCCACAACAAAAACCCTCAACGCACCATCCCCCCAAACATGCCCGTCACTCCCCCCCTACCCCCCCCCTCCCCCGGCTACCACCCACCCTGACACCTTCCCCCCCCCCACTTACCCCATCAACATCACCCCATCGGGCCTATAACACCACCCACTACACCCCCCACCCAATCCACCCCCCCCCCCCACTGCCATCCAACCCCCCCCTCTCAATCCCCCCCCCCCCCCCCCCCCCCCCCGGGCCATCCCCCCCTCCGGGGCCCCACCCTTACCACCTCCCCCCCTCTCCGCCACCCTTCCCCCCCCACCCACCCACCCTCTTCCCCCCACCCGCCAAGTTAGCATCCCCCCCCTCCCCTCCTACCCCAACCCCTCCCCACATCCCCTGTGGCTCCCGTAGGATGACAGTGTAATCCTGAAATGCTGCCTGCAATCATCTGTTCCACCAAAGGGGTTAAAACGATGTGTTTGCGTCTTAATAATAATAATAATAATAATAATAATAATAATAAAACAACAACAGCAACAAACAACACAACAACAACAACAACAAGAATAATTAATAATATCCTATTCTCGGCTAGATACCAAGCTCTAAGGGCTTTACCATCCACACTCGTTTACACAACGGGCTGTCTACCTGGGTAGTGCCGACTGAAGAGCTGCCGCTGGTGCCTCATTCAGTCGTTTCCGTGTCATCCAGTCATATTATTCAATATGTTCACTCAATTTCCTACTTACTTCTTCATTCTTTCCATTTCTCACGCAGGGTGCATGCTATTTGTAACGTGTCATCCATACAACGGCCAAACTGGACTACTCTTCCGAAAGTTGGTGATGGGATTTTACGTGTGTGCAAGATGTTATGCGGGCGTTCACACACACGGAACCTCGGTTTATAGTATCATTCGAAGGACTGTATGGGAAATGGAGTCAGAACCAATGTTAACTCCGAGGGAAAAATCCCCCTGTATCGAAACGGCCCGGCGTAGATTCGAACCCGCAACCCCAGGATCACCAAGATTACAAGTCTGTGGCGCTCTACCAACTGAGCACTTGATCCCATTCAGTCTTCAGCATCTTCTACTCCTCAACTTTCCTGTGATATTTCCTTCACTGTTGTCATACTGAAAAAGTTCCTTTCGCTTCGTTTTGTTTAATTTCGATAGTGTCTACATCCTGAATAAGAAAGGAAATGGTCAGTTCTCCAAATTCTGCTTCATTTTCCACAGCTAAAAGCAACGACAACAACATTAACAGCCGTAACAACACCAACATAAAACACAAAGTCAACCTCATCAACGACAATGGAAACCAGCAAGAAGAAGAGAAGAAGAAGAAGAAGAAGAAGAAGAAGAAGAAAGAAGAACAACAACAAACAACAACAACAACAACAACAAGAAACAAACAACAACAACAAAACAGCAACAACAACAAATACAGAAGAAAGAAACGAAGAGAGTAAACACACAGGTTTAAAAAAAAAAAAAAACCGACGGAAGAAGTCGATTGACATCAGTCAATAAACTTAATGGCTTAAGGTTTCCCCTCCGTGAACTGAAGGAGGTCGACGTCAAGCCCAACAAAGGCACGGTTACAGCACGTGGAGTCACGGCGCTGGCACCACCGGGGCTTCCGGGGCCACCCGAATGCCAGGGGGAAATGATCTGTCTGTTTTCGTTTATTATTCTTCTTCGCTGAACCGAATCCCTCTTCAGGGAAGGGAAACCATTTCGGTTAACACTGCGTTCTGAAATGAACGAGGGTGACCTGCTCGTGTTCCTCGAGTACTTGTTGAACTTTCCGAATAACTCTTTCTCTGTCGTCAAGATCTGAAGACTGCTTTTGCTTACATGACAAAAAAAAAATCTACCCATTGATTCGCATGCACAATGGAGGCGAGCATAACAAGGGCAGTCACTACGACTAACGTTCTCCGCCGGGCCGTTTCAACACAGGGGGGGATTTTTCTCCTCGGAGTTAACTTTGGTTCTGACTCCATTCCCCATACAGTCCTTCGAATGAGACTATAAACCGAGGTTCCGCGTGTGAACGCACGCGTAACATCTTGCACACACGTAAAATCCCATCACCTACTTTCGGAAGAGAAAGCCAGATTGGCCGCTGGTTTGGTTGACACGTTACACATAGCATGCACCCTCCGTAAGAAATGGAAACAGTAAAGGAAGTTAGGAAACTGAGTGAACGATATTGAATGATACGTACTGAGTGACACGGTAAACGACTGATTGAGGCGCGAGCTGGCAGCTCTTCAGTCGGCACTACCAGGTAGGCAGCCTGTTGTGTGTAAAGAGTGTGGATTGTGTAAAGCGCTTAGATCTTGGTCTCTAGCCGAGAATAGGCGCTATATGGGTTTTCATTATGATACTACTACTACTACTACTACTACTACTACTACTACTATACTACTAAAATAATAATAGCAATAATAACTGATATGATAATATAATAGGAATAGTTAGTTATAATGATAATAATAATAATGATAATAATAATAATAACGTTAGATAAGAACAACAGAATAACCAGGTGCTGTTGTATGCCACGGGCTATTGTCTGGGAGCTGAGTTCGAGTCTCATTCCAGGCATCTATTTACACATTATACCCAGAAGTTTGTGTGTTGTAATTTGAAAGGGAGGATTGAAACCACACGTCGATTTGCCATCCAATCAATGGATGCACCTCTGAGATTGGTGCTCAATTTCCCGACCATCATTGCAGGTGTCTGTATTTCCGGGCCTGTCTGACGCTGATATAGCATTCTTCTTAAAACCGAAAAGGCAGAGGAGAGGAGGGCAATTACCACTTTCCGCGGTCACTGAGGAGAAACAATCAGGTTTCGAAATACCGGTATCTGACCAGGAGTTATATGTTAGTGAGCTTTTCCTCCCCATTGGAGAATGTCTCCCCCTTGGAGGACTATAAGCTTGCTGAAGGTTCATTTTGAGAAGCATTTATTATTCCCATTCAACCCACTCAAGCACATACTGTCAGTTAGGCAGAATTATCTACCACTGCAGATATGAAGGCTTATCACCCCCCTATTTCTACAATCTAAGACATAAGAGCAAGCTTTGTAATAATTCAATATTTCTTGCAGTCATTGCAACACCAAGCTGCTCTGTAAGTTGCTGGAATGGTGCTCGGTACTTATCCTTGGAATTTATTAGTTATATATATATATATATATATATATATATATATTGTGTGTGTGTGTGTGTGGTGTGTGTGTGTGTGTGAGTGTGTGTGTGTGTGTGTGTGTGTGCGCGCGTGTGTGTGTGTGTATGTGTGTGTGTGTGGGGGGGGGGGGGGGTGCGTGCGTGCGTGCGTGTGTGGCAAGAAAATGTAGACATCAACCTTGTTATCGGAGTTACGGGCCAGACGGGAGACCCAAACAGTCGTCTTCTTCATCTACCTCATCCTCACTACACGCCACATAATCTCCAATTGGTGTAGCTTTTTGTGTGTTGTTCTGCTCCATGACGACTGCGGTTTTGATTCAGTCGGTGCTCCACGCTCCACATTCCACGCTCACGGGAGTAGGTTTCAAAGGTTTCGTCTTAGGCGAGGCGTGCTCAAAGGGGTGCTCTACGGCTGAGGAATGGTCGCTCACGCTGGTTCCACGAACGAGCATCTACTGTCGTTTGTAAGGAGCGTAACTGGGTGTGGCTCCTTTATATGATGGATAAGAACA
>JADBJO010004871.1:0-5000 GCA_016801955.1 Conus betulinus
TCTGAACGAAGGACTGCACGTTGTCTTGAAAGACCACCTGGTCTTGTGCTCTATGTGGCCCATGGTCATAGGCGTTTCTTTTATCCAAGACAACCACCACTAGAGCAGCTTCTATGAGAGAACAGATCTATTTTGTCCTTTACCCCCCCCCCCAACTCACACACACACACACACACACACACTCTCACAAACCACACACGCACGCATCTCTTCATACTTTCAAAGTTGTAGAATGACATAAGCTGCAATGTTCCTTTTCAATTCTTTCGTTACATTTAACTCATCACTTAAACCCCCAGGAAACATCACTGAAGAGAAACTGGCATTTAAACCCTCATCAACTGACTGCAGATGTCGTGTTTCAATGCCCCCCCCCCCCCCCCCCCCGGGCATTGTTGCCATGAGCACAGCCTCCTGAAGAGAAGATCAATCCCCGAGTCACAGGTCCAGGAAACGCTAGAAGTTATTTCTTCAGTGTGGAAGCTTTCATGCGCCTTTGCATCAGTTTTTCTTTTAGGTGAACTGTAGCATGCTGAAATACGCGTCCAGCTCCGAAGCAAATCCCCATGCTATGTTCTGAGCAGGCTATCTCCCCCCCCACCCCACCCCCCAAAAAAAAAGAAAGAAAAGAAAAAATCTCTCTTTCCCTCTCTGTTATGTGTATTGGTATCTTTTTTGTCAACATGATTTCCTTGACCTTGTTAAATCTTTCAAAAGACTGAAGAATTAACTACCACCTACATTATTTTCCTCTGCTGTTCAGTTGTTCAGTCTATAAGTTGGTCAACAGTGGATGAGCGAATCTCCTTTCGGTAAATCCAAGAGCGGGATTTGAAAACGGTGCTATGCCCGACACATCTGTGTCCAAAACAGTGAACCTGACCCGTTCATCGAGATAACTGAATGTCAAGAGTCTGCATGACCATATTGGGTGAAGAACAACTTCAGAAGAGTGTGGCCCTATCGCCTGGACATTGGGATTAAAGAGGATGGCATCTACCAACTCGACAGAGCAGCTCAAGTTATTTTCAGGCTGTGAACGGGACACTGCCAACTCCTCTCCCATCTCTCACGTCTCAAACTCTCTCATTCTGACCAGTGCCCTTGTGGCACCGGTTCCCAAACTCCCACCCACATCTGAAGGTACTGCCCCTCCTCTGAAGCCTTGAGACGCCGGACGTGGCCCAGTCCAGCTGAGGTCCAGGAGAAGCTATGGGGACCGGCGGGGTCGCTGCAGCGGACTGCTAATTTTCCCTTACTAACCGGACTGAGCATCTAGCATGGCCGGGAACGCAAGAGAAAAAAAAAAAAAGGTCAAGAGTGATCCCTCTCCCTGTATCCATTTTCCATCTGTGTTGTTGCTATTGTTGTTGTTGTTCCTTTTTCTGTTTCTATTTCCGAAACGGTAGAATAGTTTTAGATCCTTTGTCTTCTTCTTTTTCTTTTTTTTTTTTTTTTTTTTTATAGTTTTGCTACCATTTATTCACCAGGGATGATCTTAAGGGAGCATGAAACAGCAGGCTACTAAAACATGTGTTTCTGTAAGCTTACATTTATGCGAATCATGTTCGCTGAATCTGCTGGTTCTCAGTGGCCCCAACACGTATCTGCTTTATGCCAAGCTCGCGGGAGAGGAACTACAGTCAGCTCCGAACAAACCTCACTAGTGCACTACAGAGTGTCAGGTTTTCGCTCTGATGGAACCCCAAACTACAACAGAACCCCAAACTACAACGCAGTCTGTGATGGAGCCCCAAACTACAACACAGTCTGTGATGGAGCCCCAAACTACAACACAGTCTGTGATGGAGCCCCAAACTACAACACAGTCTGTGATGGAGCCCCAAACTACAATACAGTCTGTGATGGAGCCCCAAACTACAACACAGTCTGTGATGGAGCCCCAAACTACAACACAGTCTGTGATGGAACCCCAAACTACAACACAGTCTGTGATGGAACCCCAAGCTACAACACAGTTTGTGATGGAACCCCAAACTACAAGAGAGTCTGTGATGGAGCCCCAAACTACAACAGAGTCTGTGATGGAACCCCAAACTACAACAGAGTCTGTGATGGAACCCCAAACTACAACACAGTCTGTGCATCTTTTTCTCTTTTTTATGTTGGTTGACTGATCTCATTTTGTGAAATCTTGTTTCCTCAGTTTTGGGTAAATCTTTCAAGATGCTGAAGGACTGATTACTCCTATATTTGTTTTCCACTACTATTCAGTCACTGTGTACACATATATACACACAAACACGCGCTCGTGCACACACATATTTATGTCTATCCATATCTACATCTGTTAAAAGTCTATCTATCTATCTATCTATCTATCTATCTATCTATCTATGTTTAAGTCTATCTATATCCATCCATCCATCTATCTATCTATCTATCTATCTATCTATCTATGTTTAAGTCTATCTATATCCATCCATCTATCTATCTATCTATCTATCTATCAATGTTTAAGTCTGTCTCTATCTATCTATCTATCTATCTATCTATCTGTCTGTCTGTCTGTCTGTCTATGTATATATCAATCTATCTATCTGTAGAAGCAGTCTGGATTGGGATCCACCTTAAATTTAATAAGCCAATACTTATGTGCTTCCGTTTTTCCAGAAAAGTTGCACAGAAACTCAGCTGAGCATGTCGACTGGATTGGCCGGTTCATGTCACGATGGAAAGTGCAAACGTTGACTCCAAAGACATCATGATGTTAGGGGATTTTAATGTACATCTGCTAAAAATAAACAACTGAACTATGGTTTTTAGTCACTTGGTCTGACACAGCTAATAAAACTACTACAAGGGTCACTGAGATTTCTGAAACACAGATGGATCATTTATATGTTACAAACCCAGAAAACTATTCTCCAACAAGTGTTCCTACTTATGGATGCAGTGATCACTCCCCTTATTTGTTGCACTTGGACAAAAAAAGGTATAAAAATTCCAAGATTAAACCATAAAACGATTATATTAGAAACATTTCCAAATCTGATAGTGATAAGTTTCTCTCAGACCTTTTAAACTCGCCTTGAAATAAAGTGTGCCATATACAGAACCCAATCAGGTTCCAGAAGTATGGTACTCCATTTTCTATAGTGTACAACAACCCCCCCCCCCCCCCCCCCCACCCCCCCCCCCACCGGCTTCAAACCAAGAGTCAAACATCAGACGAAACCTCCCTGGCTAACAAATGAGATACAGAACGCTATTTACCAAAAAGAATCCCTATTAATATGGACCTCGGGAAGGACATAAAAAGTAAAGAAATAAAGTAATCTCTGTCATTCGCGCAGAGAAAAATAAATTTTTCTTTAACTAATCAGTGAAAAGAAAGACAGCAAATCTGTATGGAAAGCCATTCATGGATTAACAAATAAAAACATCTCCTCTGCATCAGACATAACGAATGATATATCTGCCAGTAAACTGATTCACCATTTTTCAACAGTAGCAGGTCAAATAATTCAAGATGATAAATCGAAAGGGATAGAATATCCATTCAGATTTAGATCTCAGCCCTATTGATGTGCATTGTGTTTTCACATCACTTAAGCGATTGAAACAGACAGCTACTCGTGGAATTGATGGCTTAGATGGGTAAAATCCTTATGCTCTCTGCACCTGTTATCGCAGGAACTTGCATTTGTAACTTCTGCATTGGCAATGTTTTCCAGGTACCTTAAAAAAAGCAAAAATCATACAAATATACAAATCAGGAAAACACTACTGATCCATCAAGTCACAGACCTATCTCGCTTTTATCTGTTCTTTCTATTTAATCAGAATTGCACACTAATAAGCGTCTCCTCACCCATGCAATAAAATGTGATTTAATCCATCCAAATCAATCGGGATTCAGAGAGAATCATGCGCGCAACACAGCGCTTACCAAACTAATATACAGATGGGTTTTAAACATGAATAACAAACAATTTTTAGGATTTTTTCTCCAGATTTTGCTATAGCTTTCGACGTAATAAATCATGAACTTTTGTTCAGAAAACTAGCAATTTATAAGCTTTCTTTCAAACACTAAAATTGATTTTGTCTTTTCTGTCTAACCGACGACTAAATTGTATCTGTAAACGCACTTAAATCCAAATTTTCTTCCCACCAACTTTGGAGTCCCACAAGGATCAGTATCAGGTCCTCTGTTATTTTCTTTCATTTTACATCAATGACCTGCCATTATACTTAAAAATAAGCACCGAAATGTTCGCTGATGATAATACTTAGATACGAGTAATTCTGACGCCAAACAGGTTTACAATGACATCCGAGGAAACATTAATCTTTTGGTTAAATGGGCACAGTTTAATCACATGGCTCTCCATCCTCAAAAAACTAAATTTATGACGATAACTACAAGACAGAACTGTCAAAGCATTAGCTGAAATCTACCAGTACTTGGCATTTTTAATGAAAAATTCGAAGAAATCTCCAGTCACAAAGTCTTAGGAATAACAACAGACAATAATCTGTCCTGGTCATAACACTTAGACCATCTATCTAAAAAAAAAAAAATTGCAAGAAACTGTATCTACTGAAAAAGATGAAGAACATTTAAATTTTGCATTCAAGAAATGTTTGTCACTCTTATATTCAGCCTATTTACTGACTATGCCTCAACGCTTTGGGACGCAGCTAGCAATTAATTATTCACTTAAACCGTGGTTAGCATTCACAAAGACCTGTCTAAATAACGTTAGGTAAGTATCTTCACTGGTAGACTCAGACTACAAGCAAGCAGGCATCCTCCCAATAAAAGCCAAACTTCTATACAATAAAGGACTCCTCATGGGTAAGATACTCCATGGAAGTGTACATTTTATCTTACAAACATGTTCACTTTTAACGACTGCTGACACTCACATAAAATAAGCCTCCCCTTTGCAACGACCACCTTAAACAAATCTAGTCTGGCGTATTCGGAGGTTTGCTATGGAATGTTATTCCTCAAGAACTAAACATGAATC
>JADBJO010004871.1:7500-22500 GCA_016801955.1 Conus betulinus
TCTCTCTCTCTCTCTCTCTCTCTCTCCACAGGCTATATATAAGCGTATATCGACATTTTCCAATCAAAATGGATTTTACGATAGAAATTTGCCAGGGTTATCCTTATTTCCGCGGATTCTTTCACGTCCACATGCACAGGACCATGGATTGTCATGTCACGTGAAATACTAGCATCCAGACCACCAGCCAAGGTCTAGTGAAAGACAGTAGACCGAGAGAAAGGAAAGGAGAAGAGGAAGGGGCAGGGGTGGGGTGGGGTGGGACTCCTGTGGTTGATCACCATGAGCGATAGAGACGAGCAGTATGGCCAGCCAATATCTGCAACCTGTCGTGCAGTGTTCACATGCTCCTTTCTGTCGCCCCCCTTCCCGCTCAGATCTGGCCACTGACTGGGCACCGTCAGAACGAAACAGAGGAATACATTTTCAAGACATGCTACTTCCCTCCATCGTTTCCAGTTTGGCGTTTCCTTACAACCGGCAGTTCCATTCTGATGCCTTAAACCCCTGTCGTTTCTTCTTTGTGGTTGTTGTCACGTGTATCCTGAGATGTTTGACAGGTAAAGGAATAGTCGGTTGTTTACCCCGCTGAACGGAAGGAACTGCTTAATCGTGTGACCTACGAATATTCCGCGGTTCACTGCAGACTTAGTACCAGCTTCATTCCACGTTCGTCTCTTTCTTTCCATGAGGTAGCTGACCAACACACCGGCAGTAGTGGCCATGCATGTCTTCGCCTCCTTGTGGGGTTCAAGAAAAAAAAATGGGCAGAGAAAATCAGAAGAAAAGTGTCTGGTTTCGCTAAAGTTGAAAATCCTTCTGTATGTTTTCTGTTTGTCTCCTGTCTCCCAGTGGATATGCAATGTGTTATAGTGACGAGAGCTGGCCACTGTAGGGCACAAGGATCAGTTCAACACAGGGTGGAGGAGGGGCATACAGGCTCTACTGCACATCCACTGTGTTCAGGACAGTTATGGACTAGGGAGTCTTTGGGGAAATTTGCTTTCGGTTCTCAAAGCATTTGAGTTTTCCCAACTGAAATTGAAAACTGCTTAAGAAGCATATCTGGAAGAGGGGTGGAGTGTGGAGGGGGGGTGTTGCTGTGTCATTCTTGGATGCAAGACTCAGAGGATGTCAAACAGAGACCCTTCCTTCCGTGAAATTCCTAACAAAGGAAGAAATCATCATCAGGCAGACACACTGTTACGTGATGCTCTGGAATCAATGTACTTGTGTATAGGAAAAGTCTGTTTATTCTGAACAGTCGGGACGCAGTTTCCTATTCATACAGTCTATAGAATGACATGAATGTCTGCCGCCACAACTGAAACTCCTTCAATGCAGATTGCAGTCTTCTTGTCATGAATTTATCAACAACTGCTTATATAACTTCACACATACACACACACACACACACACACACACACACACACGCATATTCATACAACTGTCTGTTTATGATATACGATCAGGCAACTGTCATTGTTTGTTTTTTGTGGAGAGTGGAATATTAGGCTGTCTTTTCGCTTGATAGTAGAATGACACCAAAGCTTAAAAAAAGAGTATGAGCATACCTTATCAATGTACACAAATACGCAAATAACGAAACCCCCACCCCCCTCCTCCAATGTACCCCCCCCCCCTCCCGAATAAACCACACACACACACACACACACACACACACACACACACACACACACACACGTACACACACACACACTGCACAAAAATCCAACAACCACATCCAAAATAAAGGAACAAAACATCCCAACTGTAAACCTTACGGGTCTGTCTTTCAGTTGTTGGTTTACACAAAGACAACGCATGCATCAAGACAATTACAACTTGTGTCGTAATCGAGCACACTCAAGTTGTAATCGACACGTTAGCTTACAAAGAAAAAGTCTTGGCTGAACGTAGGTCTGATGCTATTGCTGCTACTCTTCCAACTGTTTGCCAGCCTACCTGGAATTTGCCCTGCATCATGAGAGCCTTGGTAAACCTGAACACGGATCTTTTGTCTCCTTTGGTCACAGTTATGATGACCGTCTGCTCCGCTCTTTTCACGACTTTCTTGTTGTCCAGAATAATTTCGAAGCGAGTAAGTGTTTTATCTCTGAAACACAGCAATTTGAGCAACGCATAAAATCTTGTCGTGGTTCAAGAAAAAAGTCGACGTGAAAAAATGAGTGAACTGAAACAAAGCAACTAACGAACAAGTAGGGTAACTCTTGCTCCCCTGATGAAATAAGTAGATGCCCGTAACTCCAAACGAACGATGCTTACGACACCTAACTGCCTGGCAGAAATGACGACACAGAGCACACAGAACAAACAAGGAAACATCATCTACCGACTTGATCAAGGAAGCAAGAGTTACCCTACTTGTTCGTTAATCACTGTTTACTATTCACTGCCTCATTTCAGATTTCCTTTGAAACAACTGCCAAAAATCTTGTGGTTTTGGAAAATTTCGAAGCGAGAAAGTGTTATTGTCTCAAACCGATCATTTCAACCATGTTTTATAATTTTGTTGCGATTCAGGTATATTTCGAAGTGAGAAAGTGTGTGTGTGTGTGTGTGTGTGTGTGTGTGTGTGTGTGTGTGCGCGCGCGCGTGCGTGCGTGCGTGCGTGCGTGCGTGCGTGCGTGCGTGCATGCGTGTGTGTGTGTGTGTAAACAAACCTGCGAAATGTCCAAACCTGTTGTAGTATGGCATGTGAAAGTCATCAATATGGGTAAAACGTTATACAACGCCGTTCAAATCTGACGGCGAAAAAGCAGACAGCTCTAAAGGAGATGCAAAACAAATAAAATTTTCATTATCTTTAGTAGTCTCCAAAGGTGAGAATTTTTAACCCTGCAGTGATACTAGATAAATCACACACTAAATAATTTACAGTTTTAACTTAAGTACATCATACACTAAATAATTCATAGTTTTAACTTAAGTACAGCTGGCGATTCATTCGTAATTTTCGTATGCTATGTCCCAGTTTAGTTCTGTTATTATGTTTTTTGAGTTTCTGCAAAACTGCCTGTTTATTCGTTATCACCTTTTTACAATGGACATTTACTTAAAAGTGCCTCCATTGTTGAAACAAGCAAGCAGTTAAAGAGAGAACAGGAATATTAAATCAAAACCATTACATAGCAAGAAAAACGAAATGAGATAGTTGATCAAAATCACCGACAAGAAAGACAAAGAAAACCGGTCTGCTATTTAAATAACCAGCCAACCAATCATAAGTACGCTGATATTTCGGAAACTCGAAGACATGGCGAACCACTGAAACGCCCTCTGGAAACATGACTAAGACATTTATAACAATGGTCAGATATGAATAAGACACGGATACATTTGACCAAGACATTTATAACAATAGTCACATGTGACCAAGACATTTATTATAATGATCACGTGACCACGTAATGTAAACAATGGTCCACATGTGACCAAGACATTTATAAAGTGGTCACATGTGACCAAGACATATAACAATGGTCACATGTGACCAAGACATTTATAACTGTGGTCACGTGTGACCAAGACATTTATAACAATGGTCACATGTGACCAAGACATTTATAGGAATGGTCACATGTGACCAAGACATTTATAACAGTGGTCACGTGTGACCAAGACATTTTTAAGAGTGGTCAGATGTGACCAAGACATTTATAACAGTGGTCACGTGTGACCAAGACATTTATAGGAATGGTCACATGTGACCAAGACATTAATAACAGTGGTCACGTGTGACCAAGACATTTATAACAATGGTCACATGTGACCAAGACATTTATAACAGTGGTCACGTGTGACCAAGACATTTATAACAGTGGTCAGATGTGACCAAGGCATTTATAACAGTGGTCAGAGATGTGACCAAGACATTTATAACAGTGGTCATATGTGATGAAGACATTTATAACAGTGGTCACGCGTGATCAAGACATTTATAACAGTGGTCACATGTGACTAAGACATTTATAACAATAGTCACATGTGACCAGACATTTATAACAATGGTCACATGTGACTCAGACATTTATAACAATGGTCACATGTGACTCAGACATTTATAACAATGGTCACATGTGACTCAGTGTGACGGACCAAATTTCGTCTGGTCCCAAATTTTGGGGTCACGTTGGACCGAAACAGGTAAACCTGAAAAACCGGTTGACCTGTTTACCTGACAGCTACTCGCCTGCGTTTTGTGCTAGTTGGGTGAGCGAGGATTTCCCTCCAGTCTCCGAAGAGCTACCAGCCGAGCAACGCTTTCAGAGCCGAAGGGAGACTGAATGTGTGTCCTCGCTGGCAGTCAGGTATGTTCCAATCGTTAAATGGAAGTTAGGGTTCGTATTAACAAAATTGTGATTGTGGTGTTTACAGCTCTTGGTAAAGGTCTAAAAATATTTAACTGTTCCCTTGATATATCTTATAATTTGACGAGACATAGGGTGACAGTAGGAAATGTAGCTAGTGAATGTGTGAGTCGAAAGGTGATGAGAAGAATGGAGTGAGTAGAAAGAAGAAAGAATATGTATACTGATATGTGATCGGAAATAAAAGTAATGTAGTTAAAATCACTGTATTATTGAAAAAAAAGAAAGTGTTGTTTACCTTTTCCCCTAAAGTATTATAATGATATGAGTGTCGGTGAGCTTTGGAAGTGAGCAATGAAAATTACTGTGCATAAATTATTGGAAAATGTATTGTGATTCCTGTTGTGGAAAGATCAAAAGGGACGAACGGAAATCGTTCCTTGATATGTAATTGGACACGTCTAGCGATAATGTGAAAAGATATAAACATTTTTTCTTGATAAAATAGGACGAAAGGGAATCGCCCCCTTCATAATTATGTAATAATGTATTCTCGGTACTCTGAAGAAGGGTTCCATGTGGAAATCCTTTCCTTCAATGTAAACAGTCATGATGTTAATCAAAGAAAGTTTTCTATTGTAATGAACCCACTGTATTGAAACTTTGTAGATTCTATTATGGGTATTTTCCCCCAAGTTCCAGTGAAATGTATTACGTGAAGAGTGGCTGTCAGTTACGAATAAGAACGATAAATGTGTTGGAAGTAGGCTAGATAATCAAGGTAGCTATCAGTTTCCCAGGTGTCGGTGAAGCCCCCGTGTCCGACCTGGAACTGACTGCCGTCCGGGGTGTGGGGTACAGCCCGTGCCCAGCCGCCGTCTCTGCCCCGTGGGGGAGTAGAGAGGCTGACCGAGTGGTCAGTAGACATCATGTGTGCACTGCCAACTGGGTGTGGGGTGCAGCGCGAGCCCAGCCGCTGTCGCCGCCCCGTCGGGGTGTGGAGAGGCTTGTCCGTGTGGTCAGCAACGAGATGGTGGGGTGAAAGGGCTTCAGAGTTTGTCGGGACGACGACTTGTGTTTTTTTCTGTCGTGTGGGAGTCCCTGGAAAGACTCCATGTACTGCTTCCGTGAGCGGCTTCGTTTTATTCGTCGAGTCGACGTGTGTTCTTCTGTGGTGTGGGAGTGCCTGGAAGGACTCCACGAACTGCTTCCGTCAGTGGTTTCTGAACTGTGTGAAGACTGTGTGACCTGGGCCAGACGTGGCCAAGTGCATGAACTGTTTGTGGTGACACTGCTGTGGATGCCAGCGTAGTCTGCGCAGGAATATATATATATATATATATATATATATATATATATATATATATATATAAAATCATGTCAGTAGTCACTGTATGTCACTAGTATTGTTGCGCGCCTTTGATGATGGTGGCAAAAGTTTACTGATCGTCTGGGTTTTTTTTATTATGTACCTGTTTTGATTTGATGGTTCTGGCAGCCAAGAAAAAAAAGTAACTTGTTGCCTGGCTATCTACGTTCGTGTGGTGTTGGTGTGTGTACAGAAAAGTCGTACACGCATCCAAAATTCTTCAGGTGGGAGTCAGACAGCAAAACACGCGCCGCACACCATCCGTAACACTCAGACATCTATAACAGCAGTCATATGTGACCAGACATTTATAACAATAATCACATGTGACTCGGACATCTATAACAATGGTCACATGTGACTCAGACATTTATAACAACGGTCACATGTGACCCAGACATTTATAACATGATCACATGTGACTCGGACATCTATAACAAAGATCACATTTGACTAAGACATTTATAACAATGGTCACATGTGACCAAGACATTCATAACAATGATCACATGTGACTAGACATCTACAACAATGGTCACATTTGACTAAGACATTTATAACAATGGTCACATGTGACCAAGACATTTATAACAATGATCACATGTGACTAAGACATCTACAACAACGGTCACATTTGACTAGGACATTTATGACAAAGTTCACATGTGACTAAGACATCTATAACAATGGTCACATTTGACTAAGACATTTATAACAATGGTTACATCTGACTAAGGCTTTATAACAATGGTCACATGTGACTGATACATTTATAACAATGGTCACATGTGACTGATACATTTATAACAGTGGTCACAAGAAAACGGCTGACATTGACAGAGACGACAATTGCCACGAACATGTTGATGGTCCTCGTGATAACACTGACGACAACAATAACCCTGCTGACGACAGTGACTACGGTGACGATGGCAACCCTAATGCAGCTGACAATGATGATGAAGGTGATGATTAGAGGCCATGAAGACGATGACAATGACGATGACGGAAGGAGAAAGAAGATGGGTCTAACCTGCTAACTCCTTGCAGATGCCAGCGACACGCATGCTGCAGTCATAGTCCAACATTCCAAGCTGGTCAGATGAGAAAGGCTCCAACCTCAGGTCATAGTCGTTGAGTGGGTTCTCCGTGCCTACCATCAGGCAGGTCTCGCTGCCTGTGAACAGAAATCACAACAAACGCGAGTTATTCCACGCCTACCGATTGGTCAAGGAAACCATATGTGATGTGATGCGCGCACGCATCCACCAGCTGATGCGTTGGAACCCTTGCCGGTTAGACGGTGCCAGACATCACTGTCTGGCGTAGAATACTCGTAGATGTCTAAACATTCTGGAGACAGCTGCTTCCAAAAAGCAAGTAAGTAAACTATTGATTCATCATCGATCGTCGATAGCAGAGACTCGTTGGTGTCCTTGGGGGTACATATCTGACCTGATGTCGCTTGGTCGACAAAGAAATTTGGCCTAGCCGAAAGTGCGGTGGCTCAGTCCGCCAAAATGATGACCGACTTGGACGAACAGGGGCGAAGCGCTGTGGAATGCGAGACTCCGGCTTTACCTGATATCTATCGTGTCATTGAAAACCTTAGCAGAAATGGAATGAACATTCCAGTCCTTGGTTGACACTGGCAAAGAAATCAAAGAAGCGTTCCTGCGAGCAGAGTGACCTTGACTCAGATTCCGATGAAGAATATGACCGCCTGCCCCCCCCCCCCCCCCCCCCTTCACCCCCCTCCCCCTAACGAGCCACAACTGGGGCACAGAGTACCTCCTCTGTGACTGATGAGCTCAATATTGAAAAAGGAGAAATACTGGACAAAGAAGAAAAGCTTAATTCAGAAACCACTTTAATCAATAATTCCACAACTGACTCTGATTCTATGTGAGAATGGTGTAGAGAATACAGGGCCGAAGAAAAACTGGGCACGAAAGTAAGAGAGGGATATTCCCAATCTGGTCAATGGCCGTTTCCAAAACAAACTGGGGGACAAGTTACTGAAGAAAAGTTTCGAAATGCATTGTAGACCTGAAAAGTATCAGGGTTTGGTTGTTCCACCTGTAGACAAGGTGATTTGGAAACAATTACCAAACTCCGCCCAAAAAGTTGACCAGAGTCTGGCGCGCTTACCATGTGCGATCGTGAAGTCTGCTACAGCCACTGCTATTCTAAACCATAATTTGCTCTCTCAGCCAATCAGCAGCTCGCGAAGACGAGCAGACGACAGGTCTTATCACAAGCCTCCCTCGCACAACGAGCGGCTTCACTGTTGCACAGGTGCCATGACCATGCTAGGTGCCATGACCATGCCAGGTGCCATGACCATGCTAGGTGCCATGACCATGCTAAGTGCCATGACCATGGTGCCATGACCATGCTAGGTGCCCATGACCATGCTAAGTGCCATGACCATGGTGCCATGACCATGCTAGGTGCCATGACCATGCTAAGTGCCACGACCATGCTAGGTGCCACGACCATGCTAAGTGCCATGACCATGCTAAGTTCCATGACCATGCTAAGTGCCATGACCATGCTAGGTGCCATGACCATGGTGCCATGACCATGCTAGGTGCCATGACCATGCTAGGTGCCATGACCATGGTGTCATGACCATGCTAGGTGCCATGACCATGGTGCCACGACCATGCTAGGTGCCATTACCATGCTAAGTGCCATGACCATGCTAGGTGCCATGACCATGCTAAGTGCCATGACCATGGTGCCATGACCATGCTAGGTGCCATGACCATGCTAAGTGCCATGACCATGGCGCCATGACCATGCTAGGTGCCATGACCATGCTAGGGACGGCCTCGCGTGAACTTTGGCTTTGCAGACCAATGGCTTTGGTGCCATTTTTAAATCTCGGTTTGCGCCGAATGTGCGATGACACTGTAAGTGTCCCAATCACTGAACACGTTTTCAGAAATATTCTGTTGGCCACTATCAAAGATGGGAAAGGGTTCGAACGTATCGGTTCACGAGTCGGCATGTCAACTGAAAAACAAGTGCTGGGATTTGGTATTCCAAACACCCCCATGCTGCCGGCGGAAAGAAAGGCCATTTTTTAGGGTCTGCGAAGAACCACAACAAACCGTGGCAACACAGACAACGCCAGTTCGACCGCCCTCAGATTGTCTTGGTCGAGGTAAGGGACGATCAGACAGGGACTCCTGTCAGTAAGCAAGGTGAGTGACTTCAGCATGTTGCTATCAGACATAACGCGATCTGGCCTAGCAACCCTGGTAATTGGCGCTTTTCCCTTTGTTGGAAACACATAGCATTCTATGCACTGCCACCCTTTTCTATCATACCTAGAGTGTTGCAGAAGGTGAAACGGGAGGAAAGCGAGGGGATACTGGTGGTGCCCGACTGGCTGACCCAAACCTGGTACCCAGTCATTCAACGGATGCTGATGGCACCACCCATCCTACTGGCTTGCAGAAAGGACCTCCTGCACCTGCCCTGTCAACCACAGGAAGTCCACCCTTTGATAAAAAAAAGAAACGCCTTCGTCTGCTGGTTTGCAAGACCTCAGGCGCAATTTCCAAGACAAAGGTAGGACAAGGGCCTCGTCAGAAGTCATGGCGACCTATAACTATCAGGCCCGTGACACCTACATTCAGAAATTGAAAGGGTATGTGAGTACTAAAAAGATTCAAAATCCGTCCTATGTCTATGTATGTAACTTTTTAACAGAGATCTATCAAAATGGAGCACAGTCAATTTGGCCCGCAGTGCCGTTTCAGCACACCTGAATAAATCCGACTTGCTTTCTGTGGGTCAACATCCCATAGTGCGCCGCCTCTTGAAAGGTGTTTTAGGGAGTAGGCCTTCCTTGTGGAAATAATGAAGTGTGGGATGTGGACACTGTGAAAGACTATTTGGCTGAGCGGCCAGAAACGAGCAAGCTCACTTAGAAGTTTTTAACTTTGCAAACAGCAGTGCTCTTTGCTCTACTCTCTGGTCAGAGGTCAGACAATTCATCAACTGCATTCGATGGTGTTAAACTGCATGAAAATAAGTGCATTGTTGTATATAGTTCTCTTCTTAAACAGTCAAAACCTGTCTCTCTCATGTACAGCCTTAAGTAGTTGAAGCTTTTGTGAATAAGAAATTGTGCCAAGTAGAGCATTTGAAGCAGTACATGTGTAAAACAAAAGACTTTAAGGACAGTGAAGGACTTTTCATAACTTGGAAACCCTCAAAGATGTGTCCAGAGAGACTGTATCTGGATAAACTGGGTGTTGGAGATGGAACGAATTAATGTCAACAGGTTTTCTGCACACGGCACTAGAAGTACTTTATACCGGCGGCCTACAGTCGCGCTATTCCTGTGGACACCATTTTGAAAACCGCGGGGTGTTCAGGAATAACCTAAAAACTTTTAGTCGTTTCTATCGCAAACATGTGATGGAAAAAAATTGAGACGACTTCTATGTCGCGATCGGTGCTTGGCAAACTCATCATTAAATGTTGAATGCTGACTGAGCATGTATGAACACTCTTCATAGCAAAGAATGAGTGAGGAAATTGGCCTGTTTATTTCTTGGCAGAGTTGTGTGCCCTGACTCCAAAGTCTGATATGTTTTTCTCGACCAACGGTAGGCGAGGAATAATCCTAAATTGAACGAGACTTACCTGGAAGGTGAAGTTTCATTGTCATTATTTCGAGGCTATAGATGGGAAGAGGAAATCATATGCCCGCCCATCATTTGCCATGAAATAATTGCAAACCCTCTCAGATAGGTCACTCTGGGAACACAGGCGGCTAAAGACTGGCGGTTTGAGCGCATCACATCTCATATGATTTCCTCTTCCCATCGATGGTCTCGAAATAATCACAATTAAACTTCACCTTCCAGGTAAGTCTTGTTTGATGTTATGATTAATCCAGTCACTGTTACAGCACTGGCCTTAGCTGTGGACTGCATTCTTCGTACATTCCCTGAAGGACGTCTGCTGTCAGTGATACAGTGCTGGCCTCACCAGCTGTCAGCACAGATCACCAGAATTACACGTGAATCGAGTCCCTGCCACTGTACTGGCTCAGCTGTTGATGAAATTCTTCCTTCCTTCCATGAGGCACTATCACTGCCTGTGAACACAGATCACAATGAACACGTGTTATTCCAAACAAGACACGGCACAGAGTAACAGTTCTTGACTGGATTCTTCGTGTCGCATTACGCCAATTGTGAACACAGATCACACAGAAAACCTGTTTGAATTTGGTAGCACGCAGAACACTCTGCACGAGTTTTCTAAAGGTGAGTTGCATGAGGCCCCCAAAGAACTTACTTTCACATTTGCCTTTGATCATGAGCGGACGAGCCTCCGTACATTTACACCTGTAGGCTCCGATCAAGTTCTCACAGGTCTGGCCGCCCGTGCAGTCATGTAATGCCTCCTTGCACTCGTCCACATCTGCAACAGCAACCCGGTCAGTTGTCAGAGAAAGAAAGAGAGACAGGCAGAGAGAGAGAGAAAGAGGGACGAGAGGGAGGGAGCAACAGTTCATACAGTATTCAACAATAACAAGTGTACTGAGGAAGAGAGAGAGAGAGGGGGCGAAAGAGAGAAAGAGTGGGGGGGGAGTAATAGTTATCTAGTATGCAAAACAAGTATAATGTGGAAGAGAGAGAGAGAGAGAGAGAGAGAGAGAGAGAGAGAGAGAGAGAGAATTTAACAACAGCAGTTCCATGGCATTATTGCACAAATATCTTCTTTTCACGCAACCATACGGACATATGTAGCAAATCGACAGTAAGCAAGTGTAACAAGAACAACACACACACACACACACACACACACACACACACACATACACAGGTGTGTGTGTTCTGTCAGTCTATCTCTCTGTCTGTCTGTCTATCTACCTATCCACTATCCATTCTTTTATTTCGTTGTACAGTTTTTGAAGATATCAGAGCAATGTGCTCGCATTTTAAATTAAATATCGTTAAAGAGAAGATATCTTTGGTATACTGTCATCAAAAAACGTTGATGTTATACAGTCTACTGCAAAATGGATCACTGAGGCATGGAGTGTTAGACAAAAACGAATTAAAAACTGTGAGGCATAATGGAAGGGAAGACTGAATTATTCCACAATTTTTGGATGGTTGGGATGTTGTTCTGATTTTCTTCCCTCCAGATCTAAGGATGCATGTTGTAATTGTGCCATGTAGTACTGGAGTTGTTTGTAAATATCTGGATACGTTTTTCCTCTGTCATCTGCCTGGGATGGTTGTCTCACATCTATAAGGTTTTGTTTTTTCCACATCGTATGTTTTTTATGTATTTTTTGTTCGCTTGGACATTGACTGTGGTCATACCCTCCCCTTTGTCACAAACCTTTTGGCAATGAGAATACAGTTTCAAAAGTATACAATATGCACGCATTGGCAACTTTCGACGTGTTTTTTGTTTGTTTGTTGTTGTTTTGTTTTTTTCTTGGATAAATTTGTTTCCAAAGTGCAGTAGGTGCAATGAGAAATCTTCACTAAGAGATCTTCTCTACACAAGAAAACACTTGAGGCAGAAACAAGCGTTGCAGCCATCCAAGTTCACAATCTTCCCTCACCAGGGGAAATAATTCCGTTGATACGGCGTGACACTGTTACAGTTTTTAAAGACAGTCGTGGGAAAACCTTTTTTCTTCAATGTCCTTGCACAGGTCAGAAATGTCCGCAAGCTGAAGACCACACAGTGGCAAGTCGTCACTTAGATGTTTTAATTTCTCACACAGCTAAAGAAAACCTCTCAAGTTTTCCTGGAGATTCGTGTTGGTTTCCAAGAAAGAAAAACTGCGATCCGATTGCCTCCTCTGTCGTCTAGCACCCTCAATCCAGGGGATGCGTTAACGTGACTCGCCCCCAACAGCCGTCCCCACTCCCCTAACGTGGAGAAAGACTGGACAAAAAAGCCCCCCCCCCCCCACCCCCCCTCCCCGCTCCCCGGAGGATCATTCCCCGAACACGGGGAAAGACTGGACAAAAAAGGACCCCCCCCCCCCTTCACACACACACACACACACACACACACACACCGGATCATTCTCCTAACGCGGGGAAAGACTGGACAAACAAAGCTCAGCACACACACACCCTCCCCTGAGGTTTTCGGAGCTAACAAACCCGGGCTATATTCCGCCGTTTTCAAAACGAAGTGTGGAGGACAAGGAGGTCGGCAACGCCAGTCTCAGTAACTCTTCAAACTTTCTACTAAATGTCCAGGAATTCTGCGTCGTCTGGTGCTTGGCGTATGGTGCTGTCTTGACATCACGTCCTTGCAAGGTCTGGCCGGCAGATATCCTGGTCCTCTGCGGATTCACTGACGTTGTCACTGGTTGGCAGGAGAAAACGTCTACAGTTTGAACACCACAGTTCACTGGGTTTGGGGGACAGCGTCTCTTGGTTCCCTGAAACGGGCGTTCAGTATTGTTCTCCGCGGATCTGTTCATGACAAGTTGTTGGTTGGATGTGGTGTCGCCCCCAAGGATGCCAGGCTCAACAGTTTCTTCATAAGCTGAATCAGAACAGGCAGCACAGAACACAACTGAAGCGACTCGACAACAGCGCAGTGTCTCCTCCGGTGAGCTGGTCCATACCGACATGATATTGAGAGCTTCCAGTGGACTGCCAGTGCTGAGGCTGGACGAGACCCCACCTGGTTCTGGCTGCTTATGGATCAGCTGGGATAAGCTCAGTCATGACAATGACTGGGCTGGGATAAGCTCAGTCACGGCAATGACTGGGCAGGGATAAGCTCAGTCATGACAATGACTGGGCAGGGATAAGCTCAGTCATGACAATGACTGGGCAGGGATAAGCTCAGTCATGACAATGACTGGGCAGGGATAAGCTCAGTCATGACAATGACTGGGCAGGGATAAGCTCAGTCATGACAATGACTGGGCTGGGATAAGCTCAGTCATGGCAATGACTGGGCAGGGATAAGCTAAGTATTCAATCTAATCGCCCTTCTCATCCACCTCTCCTCCCTCCAGCCAAATCCCCCCCCCCCCCCCCCCTCCCCGTCCACAGAAGACGAAACTTACCTGGCGGACATTTTCCCCACACCTCCGCGTCGGCACAGTCGTTGGCGAGGCATCGGTAGAGAATGCCGTTGGCATTTCTGCACATGGCCATGTTCATTCTGGTGCGGCCAGGGATGTTGGACTTCTTCTTCCGGCATTTGATGTCCACAGGGCTGGGGCACATCTTGCAGTCTGGGTCCTGGGGATGGACAGCAGAAGGTCATGGGTGATGCATCGTGATCAACAACCTATACGTACTGAGAGGGGTGGAGGACGGTGCGTGTGTGTAGGGGAGGGGGCAATGGTGAACATGTACACTACAACCAACGATACATTTACAGCACAATCAACAATACACACCAGCACACCCAGCAATACACACCAGCACAACCAGCAATACATAACAGCACACCAGCAATACACAACAGCACAACCAACCACACATGTACAGCACAACCAACAGTACATGTACAGCACACACCACTAAACGTACAACACACACCAACAATACATGTACAGCACACACCAATACATGTACAGCACACACAAGTACAGCACAACAACAATACATGTACAGCACACACCAGTACATGTACAGAACACACCAATACATGTACAACACAACCAGCATACATGTGTACAGTACAACCAACATATTGTACAACACAACCAGCAGTACATGAACAGCACACACCAACAATACATGTACAGCACAACCAGCAGTACATGTACAGCACAATCACCAATAATTGTACAGCACAACCACCAGTACATGTACAGCACAACCACCAATACATGTACAGCACAACAACCAATACATGTACAACACAACCACCAGTACTTGTACAGCACAACCACCAGTACATGTACAGCACAACCACCAATACATGTACAGCACAACCACCAATACATGTACAACACAACCACCAGTACTTGTACAGCACAACCAGTAATACATGTATGGCACAATCAACAACACACGTACCGTCCAACCAACGACACATGTACCGTCCAATCAACAACACATGTACCGTCCAATCAACAACACATGTACCGTCCCACCAACGACACATGTACCGTCCAATCAACAACACATGTACCGTCCAACCAACGACACATGTACCGTCCAATCAACAACACATGTACCGTCCAATCAAGAACACACGTACCGTCCAACCAACGACACATGTACCGTCCAATCAACAACACATGTACCGTCCAACCAACGACACATG
>JADBJO010004871.1:25000-27500 GCA_016801955.1 Conus betulinus
GTAAAAGCGCCTACTGCCGGTGTTATATGGCCTAATGTCACTGTTTGCACGTGCAGATTGGCTGCACGTGTTGTTCGGTTTTTCAGGTTGTTTACAGTTCAGGGTGCGTTTGCTGACAACGATTTCCATTTGTGCCTGCAGTTGTTTACTATTTCTACTTTAGTATTTAGGGTTGGTAAGTATGGTTTGCATAGTATTAACCATTTTTCTGTTGAACATAGGTTGCATCTTTTTGAAATGTTATTGTATGGTGATGCCCTTTTTTATGATTTTCCAGGATATGTTATAGTTTATTTTTTTTTGTCTTTAAGTCTCCAAATATATTTGCTCAGTTCTGTTTGGTTTTTGTATTTTACTTTGTTGAATGACTGTTTATGGTTTGCATATCTGGTTTTGAAGTGATTTTCAGTGATCCCTATGTATGTTTCTTTTTCATTTTCTGATGTCACAGCTGGCTTGGTATACAATGTTGTTACAGAGGCATTTGTTGCTTAAGGGACACTGTTCTTTTGTAGTACAATTGCAGGATTTCCTTTCTTCACCCTTCTTTGCTGTGTTGCTTTTTTATTTGTTGGATGAATCAATTATTTTTAAGGTTAGGCATGCATGAATATGATAGTTTGATGGTGTTCTTGTTGAATATTTTTGGACAATTTGTGTTCTTTTTGGGAAGGATGCTGTCAGGATTTTTTAAAAATTCTTTCCCTACGTTTGTTTTTTACTCGTCCATCATATGGAGGGTTGTACCATGTGATTTTTCCTTTTCCTGCTTTTTTTTGTTTTTGTTCATGTGTTATCTGGGTTGTATTGTAGTTTGTAGCTGTAACCACTTTTTTTGCAATGCCTCTTGGTATTCTGCTGCTGCGTTGTTGAATACTCTTTCATTATGTGACAGATTAGATAATCTCTTGTTTATGCCATTGGGTATGGTTTTTAGTATAGATGGTGGGTGTGCTATTGATGTTTACATAAATGGGAGTGTCATTAGTTTCTTGTATGGTTTATATATGTAGTTGTTGAGGTCAAGTGTTATGTCTAAGTAGTTCACTACCTTTTTGTTTGCTTCGATGGTGATTTTTAAGTTATGGTTTTGGAAAATTTTGCATAGTTCTTTTTTCTTGTTTTCGATGGTTCTTGGATTGTTGTTTAGCGCGGCGAGGCCGTCGTCTCTGTATAGTCCGACTTGCTTTCCGAGTTGTTTTTGGATGTTGGATAGCATGAACAGTCCGACCTACATAGGGATCACTGAAAATCACTTCAAAACCAGATATGCAAACCATAAACAGTCATTCAACAAAGTAAAATACAAAAACCAAACAGAACTGAGCAAATATATTTGGAGACTTAAAGACAAAAAAAATAAACTATAACATATCCTGGAAAATCATAAAAAGGGCATCACCATACAATAACATTTCAAAAAGATGCAACCTATGTTCAACAGAAAAATGGGTTAATACTATGCAAACCATACTTAGCAACCCTAAATACTAAAGTAGAAATAGTAAACAACTGCAGGCACAAATGGAAATCGTTGTCAGCAAACGCACCCTGAACTGTAAAACACCTGAAAAACCGAACAACACGTGCAGCCAATCTGCACGTGCAAACAGTGACATTAGCCATATAACACCGGCAATAGGCGCCCCCAAAACCATCCTGACGAGAGCCAGCGCTCGAAACAGATCTGTTGGTTTTTAAAACTTCCTTTTATCATCCTATTTCTACAGCGCCGTTTCTTGCTGGTGCAGTCGTCAGGGTATGGGGGGTCGGTGTTGTCAGTGTTTTTATACGTGTTCGTTGTCTGCCATCACTTTCGGTCAGTGTTTTTCATGTGTTTTTTGATTTCTGCTCGCTGAAAGAAATGGATAACAATTGCAGACACAAATGGAAGTTCCTATCGCACTGACTGCACGTGATGGCAGACAGCGAACACGTATAAAACACTGACAACACTGACCCCCCATATCCTGACGACTGCACCAGCAAGAAACAGCGCTGTAGGTTTTAACAATCACATTTTAATCAAAGTTTTATCAAATATATATATATATATATGTGTGTGTGTGTGTGTGTGTGTGTGTGTGTGTGTGTGTGTGTGTGTACAGCACAATCAACAAGGCGTGCAGTGCAATCAACAATATATACTGACAAAAACAACAAAAGATGATCACCAAAGACGTATTCTGGGCATGCAAATTTTACGATAATCGTCAGTTGTTTTCGTTTTATCAACTTGCGTGTATTTAACAGTGTGTGTGTGTGTGTGTGTGTGTGTGTGTGTGTGTGTGTGTGTGTGAGTGTGTATGTGTGTGTGTGTGTGTGTGTGTGTGTATGTGTGTGTGTGTGTGTGTGTATGCGTGCGTGGATGTGTTTGCCTGAGTGTGTGCATGTGTGCGTGCGTGTGCTTGGGCGCGCGCATGTGTGTGTGTGTGTGTGTGTGTGTGTGTGTGTGTGTGTTTGAGTGTGTGTGTGTGTGTGTAAGTGGGCGCCCAACGCG
>JADBJO010004871.1:32500-35000 GCA_016801955.1 Conus betulinus
TGATGCATTAGCCTTACAATCACTAAATGTAGAAGGGATAAGTTCCCCAAATTTAATAACTTTTATTACCCCCCGATCATCCAAAAGGCAGATGCCACTGGGAGAATAAATGTAGACATTTACATTCATGTTGGCGTAAAATGTATTTCATGCCCTAGTCCAATTCCACCAGACATTCCGGGGGCTTTAAGAAGAACGCAACACCAAGCTGCTCTGTAAGTTGCTGGAATGGTGCTCGGTTACTTATCCTTGGAATTTATTAGTTTAATGTAATTTAGTCCCTTGCGGATTCATTCCAAGAACTGGCCATTAGCACTTGTGTCTTTAAAGGTTATCTTCTTATATTTTCTACTTCTCACAAGAAATGTAGCTTGTTTTGCTCTTTCATGATTTTCTTTTGCTTCTTAGGTGGCACCTTTGGTTGGTTTTTTGAAAACTCAACAAACATACTACGGTATTGCACACCAGCCTTTTTCTGGGATAGCATTCTTCTTAAAGCCAAAAAAAGCAGAGGAGTCAAATTACCACTTTCCGCGGTCATCAAGGAGAAACAATCAGGTTTCGAAATGCCAGTATCTGACCAGGAGTTAAATGTTAGTGAGTTTCCTCCCATTGGAGATTGTCTCCCCCTTGGAGACTATAGGCTTGCTGAAGCTCATTTTGAGAAGCATTTGTTATTTCCCATTCACCCACTCAAGCTCACACTGTTAGTTAGGCAGAATTATCTACCACTGCAGATGTGAATGCTTATCTCCACCTACTTTTTCAACATAAAGCATAAGAGCAAGCTTTGTTTACAATTCAATATTTCTTGCAGTCATTGCAACACCATATATACACAATCATGTTGTCTGACATCACTTTTAGTGGAAGGAGGTTAAACTGAAGAAAAGAAACAACAACATGCACACACAGAGTCACGGGCATACATGTATATAATGAATGCTTGATATGTTTGTGTATCTGTGCCTCTCTGGCAGTCTGCACCCGCGCGTTCAGGGGTGCATAAATTCGCTAACTCAGAGACATGTTCCATATGGCATGGACAGCTCCAGCCACAAATTCACTGAAAACGGCTACCTGCTAGTTTCGTTCACTGAACCGTGTTTGCCATGGTCACGCCCGACATGCAGAGCCACTTTCAGTGCCGTGGTAAACACTATGACACCAACTACACAGAACTGTCAAGTAAACACGGCGGCTGCTACTGTACAACAGCTGTTCTTTATGACGGCCAAAACAAAAAGAGAAAAACAACACATTGCAGAGCTCCAAGACACAGTTTGCTTTTTATTTTTTGTGTACGGAGGAATGGAAGAATGGCTACCAAAAGGGTCCAGTGGCCAGCATTGAAAGAGAGTGACTGTCAGTTCACCTGACGCTGGGAACAGCCGGATTGAAAGAGAGTGACTGGCAGTTCACCTGACGCTGGGAATAGCCGGATTCCAGAACAGCTGAAGCTACATCCTTCAACGACACCAGCGCCTGAGAGGAGACGGAAGTCCCCAGTTTTTTCCGACAGAAGGCTTCACTCCAGTTGTCTGTGTACGGTTACAACAGAACTTGGACAAGTGGAGACGAAGTGGGCATGATCCCACGTGTTGTGACGAAGTGGGCATGATCCCACGTGTTGTGACGAAGTGGGCATGATCCCAGGACTGTGTTGTGACGAAGGGTGGGCATGATCCAAGGTGTTGTGACGAAGTGGGCATGATCCAAGGTGTTGTGACGAAGTGGGCATGATCCCACGTGTTGTGATGAAGTGGGCATGATCCAAGGTGTTGTGACGAAGTGGGCATGATCCCACGTGTTGTGATGAAAGTGGGCATGATCCAAGGTGTTGTGACGAAGTGGGCATGATCCCACGTGTGGAGACGAAGTGGGCATGACCCCAGGTGTTGTGACGAAGTGGGCATGATCCCAGGTGTTGTGATGAAGTGGGCATGATCCCAGGTGTTGTGACAAAGTGGGCATGATCCCACGTGTTGTGATGAAGTGGGCATGATCCCACGTGTTGTGATGAAGTGGGCATGATTCCCACGTGTTGTGACGAAGTGGGCATGATTCACATGTTGTGACGAAGTGGGCATGATTCACATGTTGTGACAAAGTGGGCATGATCCCACGTGTTGTGATGAAGTGGGCATGATCCCACGTGTTGTGATGAAGTGGGCATGATCCCACGTGTTGTGATGAAGTGGGCATGATCCCAGGTGTTGTGACAAAGTGGACATGATTCACGTGTTGTGACGAAGTGGGCATGATTCACATGTTGTGACAAAGTGGACATGATTCACATGTTGTGACGAAGTGGGCATGACTCACATGTTGTGACGAAGTGGGCATGATTCACATGTTGTGACGAAGTGGGCATGATTCACATGTTGTGACTGAGTGGACATGATCCCACATGTGGAGACGAAGTGGACATGATCCCACATGCTCAAACACGGTCAATCCACATGTGACTAAAATCTTTCTGAACTTCATTTCACATGAC
>JADBJO010004871.1:40000-107500 GCA_016801955.1 Conus betulinus
GTGGCTACGTGGCTCTGCAACTCCAATTTCTTTCCTTCAACACCCACCCCTCCAAACTAACAATGGCAAGCCTATCCACTTGTTTCCTGTCAAGAAATTGTTTGTTTGGGAGGTAGATTTATTATCTTAATCACATTTTTTGAATGCATTTCTCATGATCACAAAATGTACAAAAAAAGGGAAATAGAGTTTGAATATACTGGCATGTGAAGTGATGAATACTTACACAAGTGCACGTACACTTATAATTATTGTTGTCTTCTCAAATGTCTACAATAACATGGGTGTTTAGGGAAATCTGAACAAATCCTTATTTGCATTGTGGTATAATAACTGAAATGTTGTCAACGATTCCATCCTGTTGATAATGGAAGCATTTCACGGGCGGCGTTTTCAGTGACCTGGTACATTGTGTCCTCTCACCCGCCCTTCCTTCTTCCCAACTCCCCACTCCCCTTCTCTCTCCCGCCCTTCCTTCTTCCGAACTCCCCACTCCCCTTCTCTCTCTCCCGCCCTTCCTTCTTCCCAGCTCCCCACTCCCCTTCTCTCACCCGCCCTTCCTTCTTCCCAACTCCCCACTCTCTCGTTCTCTCACCGCCCTTCCTTCTTCCCAGCTCCCCACTCCCCTTCTCTCTCCCCGCCCTTCCTTCTTCCCAGCTCCCCACTCTCCTTCTCTCACCCGCCCTTCCTTCTTCCCAGCTCCCCACTCTCGTTCTCTCACCCGCCCTTCCTTCTTCCCAACTCCCCACTCCCTTCTCTCTCCCGCCCTTCCTTCTTCCCAGCTCCCCACTCTCCTTCTCTCACCCGCCCTCCTTCTTCCCAGCTCCCCCTCTCTCTCCCGCCCTTCCTTCTTCCCAGCTCCCCACTCTCGTTTCTCTGCCCCGCCCTTCCTTCTTCCCAGCTCCCCACTCTCGTTCTCTCACCCGCCCTTCCTTCTTCCCACTCTCCCCACTCTCGTTCTCTCACTCGCCCTTCCTTCTTCCCAGCTCCCCACTCTCGTTCTCTGCCCCCGTGGTTTCTCTCTGACCAGATCGCCCTGCCTCATTCTCAACCAAACTTCTGTAACATTTTTCTAACAGAGGACAACACGGGGAAGGGAAATATCAGGTAAGACAAAATGTTACATGACTGTAAAGTCACAAGGTAAAGGCGTATGTGTGTGAATAATCTCAATTACGAACAGGTCGTATGGTTCAATAATATTCAGACATCTGTTCAGAGGCTGTAATAGTTCCAGTCTGTTTGAAATTGCAAAAGATTTCCAGTTAAAGATTGTCAAGTTCTATTTCATATCTGCGTTAACCCATCCCACCCACCCCATCCCTCTCTCGCCCCGTTAACATGTGCATTAAATTTGCCTCGCTTAGCCTTTCAGATTTCGTTTTTCATACCAGACAACGACATATAATTTTTAACGACTACCGGATTTACACTTGTCACTCTGCTAGGAATAGCACTTACTTGGAGCTTTCGACAGATCTCCGTCTGTCTTCATCTTGTTAAATGTTTAGCATCTGGTACATGACAATGAATTTACAAGAAAATGACAGCACAAAATTCTTAATACGGACTAGAATATTTTCAAACAGGTGTTGTCTGCTGTGCACTTTTCTTGTTTTCATGTTGTTTAGAAATCATGTACTTTTCTCTACTTATATTATGTTTTTATAAGTATAAAATATTGATGATTCTAGCAGTTTCATATTTTTTTTTTAGTGCATCCACCCAAAATATATCGGTATGCTTTTACAAAAGAAAAACGAGTTCTGACCATCTATTTTCTGATTCATCGTGCAAATGAAGGCACAGTTATTTCCACTCATGGTTACTCTTGCAAAGGTTTTAAAACTGTATTAATTTCAATGAATTCGGACATCAGTCAATACCTGTATTACCTATCCCACCGTTTTGAATGTGTTAATGGAAGAATTTCTAGTAATTCTATCATATTTTTTATTCCATATGATGAAAATCATATATTGGGAAGTTTTTTTTTTTTTTATTTTGTTCCTAAGAGAAGTCGTCAGTAACAAATAAGTGAATAGTGAATAAGTAGGGTCATTCTTGCTTCCATGATGAGAAAAAATGGCAGGCCCATAACTCCAAACGACTCCTGCTTACAACACCAAATCGCCTGACAGTAATGTCCCTTGGGATGACATCTTACTTGCTCAGTGTCCTGCCACTGTTTGAAGTCATGGGCGTGTACGTTTTCCCCACCATGGGTGCAAGACTTACCGTGTCAGTTCGTCATTCACTGTTTACTTCGCCCGACCTCATTCAAGATTCCCTTTCAGACACGTGAATGTTTCTTACAGGACCATGGACTTAAACGCGGGGTCGTTTCCTACGGGAGTTATGATTTTCTTCATCCACGTGATCAACAGTGTTTTCCAACGAAATTTGAGTGTACTATGTATTCAATATAATTATTCAATATTGATGTCTCTTTTGCGACTCAACAACAACAACAAAAATAAAATTAAAAAAAAAAGAAAAAAAAAAAAAAAAAAAAGGCTTTTTCGACATTTACTTTACCTTTTTTTTTCTTTATCCCGAGATAACTCTAAAAATCAGTTCATTAATTTGAAAGTTTTCTCAAACGCTTGTTTACCGTCACATAGAAATTGTTGAGAGTCATATGCAAATTAAAATATTGTATGTTCTGTTTGTTATATTTGAATTCCCTATATGTCTGTGTTCTCTCTTATTCCTACTGCTAAAATATCTGGTAAAATATGGCTATATTATTAATCACTCACCTGCAACCGTTCGTCTTATCGGGAATCACTGAGACAATTAACAATTGGCTGATTCTGTAGATGTAACACTGTTACATATTTTTTTTTTGGTCAAATTTTAAAGTGATCTTAGAATACATACGCCTTTAAAACTTTAAACAGGAAGTCTGAAACTCAGAGAATCGAATGCATTTTCAGAATCAACGCCCGACAATAAACTACTAATTTGTTGCATATCACAGTTTCAGTAATATCAGCACCCGTAAACCACTCATGAATCTGTTCCAGTTTCAGTTTCATCAACAAGGTGTCACTGCGTGCGGACTAGTCCATATATGCTACACCACATCCGCCAAGTTTTGGGACCACACTACGCATGATTTTAAGCTGACGGATAAATGAATTAACAGCTAAGATGAGAGAATTGAAGAAGAGGGTCTCGTGGCTACAACTTAGCAGATGTCTGACCTACACGTTAGCCCAACGCGCTGGTCAGACCTTGAGTACCTACCTACCATTTTTTTTTCTTTTTGTATGTGTGTGTGTAGTGAATGTACACATGTGTGTGTATGGATATGTGGGCACGGGCCCATGCGTGTGCGTGGGCGCATGCGTGTGTGTGTGTGCGCGCTCATGCGTGTGTGCGCGTTTGTGTGTATGTGTGCGCACATGTGTGTGTGTGTGTGTGTGTGTGTGTGTGTGTGTGTGTGTGTGTGTGTGTGTGTGTGTTTGGTTGCAAGTTTATGCGATGCGTTTTACGATCCCGTCTGAAATATTAGTCCCCTTCCTACGTCCTTCCTTTTCTGTCCATCTGCGTGATGAAAAAAAAAAAAATGAAACACACCACTGTATGGTTCATATCTAGGCCTTCATTGATGTAAAAGTGAAACACACCACTGTATGGTTCATATCTAGGCCTTCATTGATGTAAAAGTGAAACACACCGCTGTATGGTTCATATCTAGATCCTTCATTGATGTAAAAGTGAAACACACCGCTGTATGGTTCATATCTAGGCCTTCATTGATGTAAAAGTGAAACACCACCGCTGTATGGTTCATATCTAGGCCTTCATTGATGTAAAAGTGAAACACATCGCTATATGGTTCAACTCTGGGCCTTCATTGATGTAAAAGTGAAAACACACCGCTGTATGGTTCATATCTAGGCCTTCATTGATGTAAAAGTGAAACACACCGCTGTATGGTTCATGTCTAGGCCTTCATTGATGTAAAAGTGAAACACATCGCTCATTGATATGGTTCAACTCTGGTTCCTTCATTGATGTAAAAGTGAAACAAACACACCGCTATATGGTTCAACTCTGGGCCTTCATTGATGGAAAAAGTGAAAACACATCGCTATATGGTTCACATCAGGGCCTTCATTGAGGAAAAACGTGATAAATACCACACAAATACATAGTACGCGCACAGTATACAGTCATACATGCACTTACTTACCAAGTCCTCTTCATATACATACACAATGCATATGTCCATACATGAACAAGCTGTTATTGAAAATATCAAAAACGTATATATGCACACACCTGTATACATACATGACTAATCGCACACGCATATACATACATTAATACTCCAACACAATGCACTCCACGTACCAGCGGAGGGAAAACTGGCCGAAATAGAGGGTGAAAAAGAGTTGGGGAGGAGGGGAAGAAGAAAGAGAGGGAAAGGACTGAGTGAGGGTGAAGGACGGGATGGAAAGCAGACATGATGGGCAGGTGAAGTGTGGGGGGGGGGGGGTGGGGGGGGGTGGGTCATTCATTAAATCACTAAGCGACGAATACTTCGTCAACAAGGTTAAAGTCGGTGGGGGAACAAAAGCCCTGATGGCGCGAACGGAATGTGTGCAGGAAAATGAGGAGGTGAGGGTGGACTGCAGGAGGGAAATAAGGAGGTGGAGGATGGAAGGCGGAATGAGTGCGTGTTGCGAGGAGGAGAGGAAGAGGGCAAGAGGCAGGATGATGGGGGTGTGGGGGGGTGGGAGTGGGGGAAACGCGTTCGTTTTAAGGGAAGCAAGTTAGAAAAAAAAAAAAGGGAGTGTAGAAGGGGATTAGCACGGGAACAGGAAAGCAGGAAAGGGACTGGGGGTGCTGGCGGATGGTGGATTGGGGTAAGGGAGATGGGGCACGGAGACGGACAGTCCAGGTGAACTGACATCAATACCTCCAGATTCAGACAGTGAGGATAGAGTCCAAGACTGGGCATTGATAGATTCAATTAAACAGTGTGGGGAAAAAAGAAAGAAAACACCATGAAAGGGCTTCAGCTGATCACTGAACATCCCGACACAAACAGCTCCGACCGCCAACACACAGGACGGTAGGATCAACAGCAGCAAACGACAACGATTAAAACATCGTCATTGCTTGGCGTTTGCCGTCATCTCTGTGAGCTTATCCCACAAACCATCTTACCCGGGGGTGTCGGTTTTGGTCTGGCGTGGATTCAGACCCCTGGCATTCTACTGCCTTACTCCGCCTTCGCTACATCACACCTACTACACATACATACAATGGCAATGATGGCACAAACAACATTAGGAAGGTATCCAAGGTCTGACCAGTGTGTTGGGCTAATGCGCAGGTCAGACATCTGCTAAATCGTAGCCACGAGAATCTCTTCTTGAGTTCTCTCATCGTAGTCATTAATCTATTCATTCATCAGCATTAAATCATGCAGAGTGTGGTCTCGAAACTTACCAGATGTAATATAGCGTGGTCTCGAAACTTACCTGATGTAATGTAGCGTGGTCTCGAATTTTACCAGATGTAATATAGCGTGGTCTCGAAACTTACCAGATGTAATATAGCGTGGTCTCGAAACTTACCGATGCAATACTCGTGGTCTCAAAACTTCTCAGATATATCGTGGTCTCAAAACTAGCAATGCAATACAGTGTGGTCTCGAAACTTACCAGATGTAATATAGCGTGGTCTCGAAACTTACCTGATGTAATGTAGCGTTGTCTCGAAACTTACCTGATGTAATGTAGCGTGGTCTCAAAACTTACCAGATGCAATACAGCGTGGTCTCAAAACTTACCAGATGTAATATAGCGTGGTCTCGAAAACTTACCAGATGTAATATAGCGTGGTCTCGAAACTTACCAGATGTAATATAGCGTGGTCTCGAAACTTACCAGATGACGTCTCCTTGATGAAACTGAAATTGAAAACTATCTCCTCCCTCTCCAACCACCACCTCTGGTCAAAAAGTTGCACTGGTTACATCATTTTTATCGATTATCATAACTGCTTTCCAAACAGAGCCCAAAAAATCCAGTACATACGGTCGATACATAAAATATATATCAGTAACGCTGAACACTTCTCAAACTGTACTGCTAAAATAAGGTCGAATTAACAGACTCTCATGGTGTATCAGATTCATTCTTGAAGGCAACTGAGCCAGAGTACTCAAAAGAAACCTGAAAATATGAATGTTCTAGCAACTGATGCCCGAGAACATCATGCATAGCAATGTTCCAATCACGTTCACATTAACACTACAACAGCGAACGGATCCGCGCTCGTTCTATCGAGCCTTGATATACGAAAAGCAGAAAATTATTTTCACTATACAATACTAATGGCCGACTATGACCTACAAACAGGACAGACAGAGGTCGTTTAATGTGTGTGTGTGTGTGTGTGTGTGTGTGTGTGTGTGTGTGTGTGTGTGTGTGTGTGTGTGTTGATACCAAGTTTATCCTGCAGCAATCACAGTAATCACTACACTATTATATTGCTAAATACGCAAATGAATCCAATTTTGTATGATAAATGTAGTACTGATACTGCAACTGCTATTGCGCAAACTGGAATAGCTACATCTAAAAAAAAAAGTGTCCAAACTTACAAAGAAATGGTTCTGCATGCTTACCCACATGGTGGTTTTAAGAATGACCGAGTTACGCTAACCTCATGATTTCACGTAGGCCGTAGATAGGCTTTTGCTTGAAGAGTTGAGGGTCGTGAACTGGTTCTACTGGTAAGGTCGGATTTTCCGGTATGGACACCCCCTCTGTCCCGCCACCAACAGCTGGGTACCTGATCCCCGGCAGTGAGAGCTGAGGCACCAGAGGGAGAGGGATGGCTCCGTCTTCCATTGCGCCGTGCCCCAGACACGGTGAACCTCCAACAGTTCACTGCCCCTTACACTGGTCAGACCTTGCTTGGGACTTTCCCATTTCAGAGTGACACTGGTCAGACCTCGGGACTTTCCCATTTGTAGAGTGACACTGACCAGACCTTGGGATTTTACCATTGTAGAGTGACACTGACCAGACCTTGGGACTTTACCATTTCAGAGTGACACTGGTCAGACCTTGGCCCTTTACCATTTCAGAGTCACACTGATCAGACCTTGGGACTTTACTATTGTAGTAGAGTCACACTGATCAGACCTTGGGACTTTACTATTGTAGAGTCACACTGATCAGACCTTGGACTTTACTATTGTAGAGTCACACTGATCAGACCTTGGGACTTTACCATTTCAGAGTCACACTGATCAGACGTTGAGACTTTACCATTGTAGAGTCACACTGATCAGACCTTGGGACTTTTCCATTTCAGGGTCACACTGATCAGACCTTGGGACTTTACCATTTTCAGGGTTACACTGATCAGACCTTGGGACTTTCCCATTTCAGAGTCAAACTGATCAGACCTTGGGACTTTCCCATTTCAGGGTCACACTTATCAGACCTTGGGACTTTACCATTTCAGAGTCACACTTATCAGACCTTGGGACGTTACCATTTCAGAGTCACACTTATTAGACGTTGCGACTTTTATCATTGTAGAGTCACACTGATCAGAGCTTGGGACTTTACCATTGTACTGATCAGACCTTGGGACTTTACCAGAATCACACTCATCAGACGGGACTTTCCCATTTCAGAGTCACACTGATCAGACGGGACTTTACCATTTCAGAGTCACACTTATCAGACGTTGGGACTTTACCATTTCAGAGTCAGTCACACTGATCAGACGTTGGGACTTTACCATTTCAGAGTCACACTTATCAGACGTTGGGACTTTACCATTTCAGAGTCACACTTATTAGACGTTGGGACTTTACCATTTCAGAGTCACACTTATCAGACCTTGGGACTTAACTATTTTAAAGTCTCACTTATCAGACCTTGGGACTTCACCATTTTAGAGTCTCACTATCACTATCCACTGTGATGAAGAGTAACTTACGGCATTTAGCTGGCGTTCTCCAGTCTACGGCAGGTTTACCCTTGGTGGAGCACTCGTCTGCGTATAACTTGATCATGCCGCAGATGTCCTTTGGACTCTCGGCACAGGCATCGAAGATGCAGTCCTCGATGAAACCAGCTGGGTCAATGACGCCATCGCAGTCCTTGAAGACATCCCCTTTCATGATTTCGCATCTGGTCTGCGCTTCTTTGAGCACATCAGGGTCACAGGTAGGTTCGGGGGGAGGGGCCTCCGTGACAGCGCCCTCACACTTCCTACAACCACAATGTTACAGAGTGAACGAATCTATAGTCGACAGAAAGCTGTCAACGCAAACACGGTGTGTGAAAATCATCACGTTGATGGTACACAACAACCAGTGCAGGAAAAGGGGATGGTAAACAGAAGCCTGGACAAAAAGACAGCTATCTGACGGCCCTCACAGTCAACTCTACAATCATCACGGGGGCAGTTGTACTCTAGCAGGTTCTGGTGGGAGCTAAGAAATTCAAATAAACGGTAAGAGAAAGAGACGAAAACAAAAAAAAAAAAAAAAAAAAAGGAACTTTACCACTGAAAGTGCTTTTAAGAGAAACTTACCTGTCCAAACAAATGTCTAATCCCTACTTGGCGTGGAACAACGCCATGATATCAGAATCCCCCCCAACCCTCCCCCCAAAAAACAAACAAACAAAAATTGGGAGAGTAGGGGGCGAGCTTCGCCTGTCTCCAGATTGGCCAGCCAGAGTGATATTCTTTAATGAATTCACACTACTGCGCCACAGTACAACCAGCTGTTTCCACTCTACTGCACCACAGTACAACCAGCTGTTTCCACACACTACTGCACCACAGTACAACCAGCTGTTTCCACACTACTGCACCCACAGTACAACCAGCTGTTTCCACACTACTGCACCACAGTACAACAGCTGTTTCCACACTACTGCACCACAGTACAACCAGCTGTTTCCACACTACTGCATCACAGTACAACCAGCTGTTCCACACACTACTGCACCACAGTACAACCAGCTGTTTCCACACTACTGCACCACAGTACAACCAGCTGTTTCCACACTACTGCACCACAGTACAACCAGCTCAGTTTTAACACAACTGCACCACTACAACCAGCTCAGTTTTTAACACACACTGCGCCACAGTACACCAGCTCACATTTACTGCACCACAGTACAACCAGCTCAGTTTTCACACAACTGCACCACAGTACAACCAGCTCACTTTTTGCACCACAACTGCAGCTCACTTTTCACACACCTGCGCTCATTTTTTCACATATCTTCCCGGCTAGTCTGGGAGGGGAGAAGGTGCCCTAATGTTTGAACAAGTAAATAAAGTAGATCGGGAAACTACTTGCAATAGTAAATTACCTTTTTTTCTCATACTTACCTATCCAACCAAATGCCTGAATATCGAAAAACATGGTGGGAACATGCTCACCTCAGAAGACAGACACAAAGTCGGGCACTATGACGCACTGCCAAAGGGCGCAACTGGCGGAGAGAGCCCGGACTTCACATGCCCTTAATGTCTGCCCTGAGGGGGAGCGGTTTCTGATCATAGACATAAGCCTGGCAAATAACCTGTCTGAGCCAAGAGTTTATTGTCTGGGGTCCGGTAACGGTTCTCACTTGGCCACTTCACAGAAGGGTGCTTGACGGGCCTGACTGTTTCCTGAAGGTCCATCTTCAGTGCTCTGACTGAACAGTTGACCTGCTCCAACGTGTAGGGTCTGAGCCAGCGGAGGTATGGTGACCTTCAGGGATGGTTCTTTGGTCTTGGCGGTCTTGACAAGGAATGAAGGGCAAGCCTTAAGTGTGACAGAGCCGTCATCGTGCCACATCAAGGATCCGTGGATTCCTGGAGAAGGCATGAATGAACCTCCCTCACTCTATAGACAGGCCCCAAGGAAGTCTTCCGTGCGAGGTTTCCGACAGAGCAATCGGCGAATGGCTCACAGTCACTGGAGGCCAGATACTCTGAGATCAGTGGTAGGCTTCACTTGAGGCACCGACTGCGTCTAGCAGTTCTTCGAGCGGTAAAAATCGGCTCCGAAAGGAATGATCAAGGCAAACATCAAGATCTCTTCCCCGTGAGCCTGAAGGTTTGTACTGGCTGACCAGAATCCTCTGGGGGTACTTACCTTTCTTCCTTCGTTGTGTGCAAGTCCTCCTTAAAATGAGCCACATCTTCAATATCGACATTCGCCGGAGAAACACCAGTCTGATTGTACCATTTGGAGAAGACCCTCCACCAGTTGTCATACTTCTCCAAGGCAGACGATCTTTGCTCTGCCATGATCTTTTCCACACAAGAAGGGCAAAAACATTTTTAACCTGAGAGGTGTATACGTAGTTGGTATGGTGATGCGTGCAATTTTCTTGACCTGGGCTGGGGTAGCAAGTCCAATCTCACAGGCAGTGGCATAGGTACCTTTAATAGAAGAGTTATCAGGATTATGATCCAACTCTTCAATCATTTCAATGGGCAAATGAAAATTCTTTGACATTTGTGTCTGGCCACTTTGTTTAGGACTGTCGGAATTATGCGAAGAAGGGAAACGCGTAGGCGAATCTCCCTTCCCACGAAATTGTCAGAACATCCACAACAAAGGCTGATAGGTCTGGAACAGAAGACACAAAAAATTGGAAGCTGTCTGTTCAATCTGGTGGCGAACAATGCAATACGAGGCGTTCCTATGACGTGGCAAATCGACCAGAACGCAGACTTGTTGAATAACATCCATTTCAAAGAAATGACATGAATTGCCCTTCCTGCCTAAACAGTGTGCAAGAACATTCCACTTGCTTGAAATGCACCTTACAAACAGGGAGATCTTTATGCAGTTAAACAAAGGTGAAGGAAGACTGCCGAGTCGTTGAAGGGCCTGGAGTGGATACTGCCCTGATTCTTTAGGTATGCCGAGACCGTGGAGTTGTGTGTGTGCATTCTATCAAAGTCTTGTTTCTCAGACTCTGGGACCAGCTGTGGAAGGCAAGTGAGACTGCTCTCATCTCGTGGACATTGATGTGATGTCTTGCTTCTTGAGGAGTGCAGCTCCTGCTGGACTCCAGGAAGAGCGGACAGAGATGAACATTCCACCCTGATTCGTTCACGCGGGCACAAATTGTGCGCGATGACGGAGGTAGAAGAGAAACCGTGGACTTGAACTACGTCAGGTCTAGCCAAGGCTGAAGGGTGGATACAAAGATGGGCCATGGACAACCGAATATCCCAATCTGCTATGAACTGAACCCAAGCATGGCTCAGTGCCCACTGACGGAGCCAGAGGCGAAGACGTCCAAGAGGGACCAGTTCTAAGTAGAAGATGCCAGACTGATCATGGTCTGAAAGCTGCGAGGATATGTTGACTGAAGAAGAAAATCAAATGTAGGACTGAATCAGCTCAGCCCTTGTGCCTGAAAGGTGAAGCCGGGTTTAAATCTGTAATGAAGTATATGCAAAGGTGAACAAAGTTCTGAGAGGGAAGTCTGTCCAACTTTTCCCGAGTTCACAAGAAAACCCAGCAAAAAAAAAAAGTTCGATTGAAATCAGAAAGATCCTTGACAAGAACCTCCGGATTCTGATTCTTTCGGAGAACGCCGTCCAGGCAGCTAGACGACATAGAGTCGGTCCTTCGCCTGACAGCTGCCATAACAATGTTCATTACCCTAGTGAATCCCAGTGGCTGAAAAATGGCCGAAAGGTGGCGCTTTGAAGGATAAGACCCCTCTTTGAAAGGCGAAACAAACGGTACTTGTGGGAAGCCGAGATTCTGGAATATAAAAGTAGGCATCCGATAGGTCAAGACTCAAAGCCCAGTCTCTGGGAATGATGGAAGCGAGTGATCTGCGCATCGTCTCAATGGCAATTTTTGGAGGGGAAATACAAAGATTTAGTCTGCTGAGGTCAATAACTGGTCTCTACTATCCTTTTCTCACGGACAGCAGAAAAAGAAAAAAAAGACAAAGGACTGGTATCTCCATAAGGGCACCATTCTGAAAAAAAGGATTTACTACTTCCTCTACAGAACCTGCAGACTTTGTGAAGTCTGAAGTTAAATTGGTCAAAATGGTCACGACGTCTGGTTGGTAGGAGATGGGAAGGTTGAAAGGAAACATCAGGCCTTCCTTTATCACCGACTGGAATCAATCGTCTGATGTAAAGGCCTTCACTAAGGAAAAGAAAGGTCCCCCACTGGAATCGACATCAGAGAGGAAAGACAGTCATTGTCTTTGGGGTCGAAAAGAATTTGAAGGCATAGTCTGGAAGGACTGCTGACCACGAAAGGAACTACGTTCTAAGGTGGGAGAGAGAAACAACGTTTGGTACGAAAAAGGAGTGAGACATCAGTTTTGCGAAACCTCTGAGAAACACGAAGGGTGAAGGGCCCTGAAAGAAGAAAGCTCGCCTCAAAGAAGCCTGATCATCACAGCGCACACGGAGAGGCCCGACAGATTGTCTCTTCACATCATTGAAAACCGGGAATAGTCCCACAATGACGAACAGTGGTGTAGTGTACCAGGTAGGTTGTCAAGACTATGCCTATGCCTACATTGGCGAGAGAGAGCAAGACCACTCACCACCCGTCTACAAAAACACCCAAAACCGATCTACTTCTGCCATACACGAGCATCTACAAGCCACAGGCCACAGTTTCAGCCCCCAAGAAACCAAGATCTTATCTACAGAGCCCTTCCTCACAAAAAGAAAAGTTAAAGAAGCCATCGAAAAATCAAGACCAGACGCCCCTGCCTGAACAGAGATCAAGGCTTTGAACTCCCCCCCCCCCCCCCCAACCCCCCATCTACAATCAGATCCTGACAACCGTTCACCCCCAAACAACAGTCGTCCCACCAGGCCTCGCTGCCACAACAGTAACAGTGAGCTGAAGAAGACAGGGCGACCCTGTCGAAATATTCTCCAAGTAATTTTTTGATTCTGAGTCTGTAACTACTTTTCTAATGTCGAATCCAGAATCCAGAAACCTATATTCCTATCCAGTGACTGGTTCGACGAGTTCCAAAACTGTGGCATTTCTTTGTACAGAGGAGCTTGAACAGTTTCGTCAGAAGCCTGAAGCGGAGTTCTCGAAAAAGGACAATTTCACCCGACACCCCAACATTGAGGGGGGGGGGGGGGGGGGTCAAAATTCAAAGCAGGGAGAATGTCCTGAATCACCGACCGACATTGTTAGCGGCGATTTCAGCGAAATGAAACTCAAAATTGAACATTTGTCATCATCTTCATTCTCAACAACATAAAAATATCTTCATGACATGAATCCCTTTCTCCCGCACTGTCACTGAACACACCTTCATTCTAACGGTCAGAGGACGTCCAAACCTCTTGGCACGGACCCACCGAGGCCTTTTGCTACGAGGACTGCCGTTGGATCACCTCCTTTCGGCTCTAACCAAACCACAGCAGCGTCAAGGGCAAGCATACTTCGGCGCTTCGCCAAAGTTCTTGTTTCCTAGCCACTGCTCTTCCGTGACAAGGCACTGAGGGGTCGACGGCACAGAAAGGGTGGCAAGGAGGCGCTGTTACCTTGTTTCCATAACGAAGTAGGTGTGGCCGGGACAGGCGGCCGACTCTAAAACTGGCAGACCGTCACTGACGCGAATACCAAAGTGGCGAATCCAACACCATGTCACACCCGAGCAATACCCACATGAGTTGCACGGCAAGAACGGGAAGCCCGTAGAACAGGATACCCATGTTTAATGCGAATAGTCCAGAGAATATCACTTGCGACAAGAAGAACGGGGACGAGAGGCCATTGAGGGAGCAGGTGTCGCGACTGACTTGGGAGACGCCAAGGCAAACGACACAGTGGACGCCGGTTGCATTAAGCAGCAATAAACCGTCATTTTCGGGAATTATCGGCTGAAATTTCTTTTCTGAAAAGCCGAAGAATGAGAAGCTTCTCCCTCTGACGGGAAAGCGAAATTGAGCTGGCATTTATGGGAATTTGTAATAACAGAAACGAAGAGCGAAAAATTGAAGAACTGAAAGAGGCGTGTTCCTCCACCAAGCAAAAAGAGAAAACTGAGCTAGTTCTAATATGGCGCAACATTGTGAACTCACTGGGGACAAATACTCTGGCAGGCCTGAATTGGGACAGAGGTGAACTTAGCTCCTGCTCTCTCAATCTTTTTTTTTTTTTTTTGGGGGGGGGGGGGGGGGGGGGGCATCCTGATGTCGTAGCGTTGTTCTACGTGAGATGGACAGGTAAGATAAGACAGGTGGATCAGGAGAAATAAGACGGAAAAGAAAAGAATACGAAAGAAAATAACAGCATAAAAAGAAGAGAATAAGAAAAAGAGACAGGAGACGAACAAGACACAAAATGGGGAGAAGGGTGGGAGATGGCGAATGAAAATGATATGAAAGCCAGTGGAAGAATCATTTTGTTCTATGCCCCATGACACTGCCACAGCTGAAGATAACAAGACTCAAAGGTATGGGACAGAATAGAAACTTCTTCCTGAAGAGTACTGAAACATTTACTGTCTATATCATCCTGCAGCCTTGTTTAGAGCCCGGTTTACTTTAGAATGCCACGTCAGCTAAGGCCTGTATTGTTTTGTCTTTCTTGCTGAGCTATTTCTTAGATTTCTCTCACTTCAGTCATGGACGATGGCCAACACCGTGACAGTCTGTGGGGGTATTCTGACCATAGCAGCTATCTCTTGCCCTTCTACTGACTAAACTAGACAGCTAGGCAAGCCAAAAGAGACTCACGTGCCAATGTCAGATGCGTCAGAAACCTGCCAACTGTTGCCAAACGCCCACGCCACAGAGTACTTGATTCTACTTCCCGCTTTCTCCAGCGTGGTCTTTCTGCCGTCACCCCAGGTGTACTTGTCGTGACACTGACCGCACAGCCCACACATCTCATCCCTCAGATTGTCCGGGGGGGACACCTTCAGCCGGTGGTCAAAGTTCTCCACCTGCACATGCTTTCTCGTACATTCACAGGCGTTGTCTCGTGTCCTGTCTGACACCATCATTTATTTTTTTTTACCTGACCCCTCCTTCCCCCCCATCCACTACTTCTTCACACACCAAAGTAGTTACTATAGCATCCCAAAGTGTTCAAATGGGAAAAAATTTGGTCAAATGAAATTCTTGACATGCATATGACATGTCACATGACTTTTGCTCTTATTTATAGCTGGCATTCTAACCTGACTTTGTCCAGTCCATAACACACACACACACACACACACACACACACACACACACACACCTTCCCACTTTCTTTCTCTTTCTGCCTGTTTGTCTCTCATCCACCACACAGTCAAAGACTACACTGACGATTACACGTTAGAAAAAAAATGGGAATGAAACGGCTGTGGGGTAACCATGACCACATGTTTCTTAAAAGATGCCTGTGGTCACGTTCTATTGAACGAGAGAGAGAGAGAGAGAGAGAGAGAGAGAGAGAGAGAGAGAGAGAGAGAGAGAGAGAGAGAGAGAGAGAGAGACAGACAGACAGACAGACAGACAGAGACAGACAACAGACAAACAGACAGACAGACAGAGACAGAGACAGACATCCTTGTGGATAAAAACGGCCGACGACTTTGGCTGGCAAGTTCAACGGTCTGTCTCGACTTGCTTTACGAAAGACGGTTTAGCTTTCTGCAGGTGAAGAAACCACACATGTAAGATCTGCACTAAGTATATTCGCTCTAAGAACAGGCGCCACTGAACACCCACCGAAGTGACTCAGTAGCGGTGCAGTGTCCTCCAGTGGGTTGCCCTTTGACGGCTTAACATTGACTGCTTCCTGTGGATTGCCGGTCCAGGGGCTGCGGCATGCCGGGCCGGCCTGCGTCCTGTGGCCGGGGTGTCGGAATGAGCGGCGTGCGTGCAATGCCACTGAGGTGGCACAGAAGATGGGACAGCAAAAAAAAAAAAAAGTATATTCGCTCTGATTCAAATCTGTACATATTGGGCTGAATTCGCCGAAGTTCAACAGTCAAGGGATTAACTGCAATTCTTGGGTGCGTTTTATTGCTGTTTCAACGCTCAAATGAAATCAAAGGTACGTGGTGTCTTTCCGTTAATGATGGAGTGAACAGCTATAACTTTCCATTGGGCGGAAAGAAGGTACCTTTAAAATGTCTGTCGATCACCACGTTGCATATGAGTGAACAGGTTTTGGCTGCGACCTGAGCAGAGCTCAGCTGTTGCTTTTTTTTTCCTTTTCCAGTTTCCCTCAAACAAGTTACCACACCCTTGAGGGCCTGTGATGCATGCTCAATGTGTGTGCCTAATCTGCTCTTTGCAAACTATGCTTACCTGGACCAATTCAACATTAATTACTATCGCACAAATAAAAAGAAAACCACAGATCTCACTCGCGAAAGATCGATGTCCAATACTTATTTCTGGACTGCGTGACCCATAGACAGTGTGTTTTGAAGCCTATAAAATGGAGCATATTTGTGCGATCATGGCTCATCGGGTTTGGATTTCCACCATAATTATGGTTGGTTGCGCAGTGTAGCATTCTTTACTTCCTAGCTGCATGCACGATCTCAGTTTCTCGTTTCTTCCGCAATATCTGCGCTTGGACCAAGCCATGCCGTATTCACGAGGTCTGACTTCCCCTGAAAATAGTGTGCAGTCAAGACAGTTCAGCGAGACGGCAACTTCTTTGATGTTTTGTCTACAGTACCACTGAGTAAACACGATTGATGTGTGTTGCGCTTTTCTCTGTTTCAGTTTTGTGCCCTTGCACAGAGCGTATCAGACCTGTGCACAGAATTTCATTCATTACCATGGGAACAAGACTTGAAAACAGCAGAGCAGAAAAAAAGTCCACTACAGTCAAACTGTGACTCTGCAGCCCACTATATAGTGCTAATACAGAGCGAATTTGGACTTTTCTGATACAAATGCATCAATTAGTCTGCTCTTCAGAGATTCAGTTTTCGAGAGGAGTCATCACGTTATGTAAACTATGGTATATCACATTTAGATTACAAAAAAGAAAGACAAAGAATGAAAAGAACTAGATATAGGCCTAGAAAAAAAAAAAAAGGCTTACTTCGAGCCCACCAAGAGCCGTCAGCTTGAAGTTGTTGGAGTGGAAGGTGATCGTGATGAGTTCGACTCCTTTGGTGTTTTTCAGTTGGTAAGACGTGCGGTGTACTCCATTCACCTGTCAGTACACACTGGTTATACAGCTCGCCCGTCTACTTATCGGGAAACAGAACTATACATGTAACAAATCCACCGTTGACACAAAAACTTTAAGGTCTACTTTAGATATTAGCAAACATTGGTTTGAGCACACATCTGCAAGTCCTGCTGCCACAGAGTATGATTACTTTCATGTCAAATGTTTACTTCCATCCACCTCGTAACCTCAGCCACTCGTCCCCCTTGTCATATAGCCTTCCACCCCTCCACCCTTCCCCATGGTTTCGTCCTTCTCTCCACCCTGTGACCGCAGTCACTTGTCCCCCTTGTCATATAGCCTTCCACCCCTCAACCCTTCCCCATGGTTTCGTCCTTCTCTCCACCCTGTGACCGCAGTCACTCGTCCCCCTTGTCATATAGCCTTCCACCCTCAACCCTTCCCCATGGTTTCGTCCTTCTCTCCACCCTGTGACCGCAGTCACTCGTCCCCCTTGTCATATAGCCTTCCACCCCTCAACCCTTCCCCATGGTTTCGTCCTTCTGTCCACCCTGTGACCGCAGTCACTCGTCCCCCTTGTCATCCAGCCTTCCACCCCTCAACCCTTCCCCATGGTTTCGTCCTTCTGTCCACCCTGTGACCTCAGTCACTCGTCCCTCCTTTCACCCAGCCTTTACCCCAACATCTTTCCCTATGGTTTCGTCCGTCCAACCATTCCTCCTACCCCACTCTCCTTGATCCATTTTTCACTCGGACTTCCGCCCAGAAACCCTTCCCCTTTTGCATGGCTTTGTCTATTCGCTTGCACATTTTCATTTACCCGGAAGCCATTTTCGTTTCTATTCCGCTCTATCACGGTTTCTTTCCCTGGCGTCGGCACGTTGAAGAACCTGATCTTCAGGCTCCGTAGACAGGACACTGGGTGCCTAGCCCTGGGGTTGCATGCTATGAAGAGCGGGTCAGTACTTGGTAGGCCGGGACGTTGGCCGGCAGAGATTTCAGGGCCCCAGGGCAGATGCCGTTGAACAGGTATTGGCAGGTCCCTGCACAGATCTGGGCTGTCAGTCAGTCAGTCTGGCTGTTGCTGTTCGTTGGTTGTTTTGGGTTTGTTACACATTTCTAGGATGTTCAAATAGTATCACTGATTACCCCCCCCCCCCCCCCCCTTTTCTCTCCTCCCTCATCTGTCTTCTTCTTTCTCTCTTAAATTTGCGTCTGGGCTATGATTAGTTCTTATGTCAAAGTTTCAGTGTTGTGATTTTTCATCTGTATTTTGATTTCATGTCGTTAGTCTATGCAAATTGATCAACACACACACACACACGCACACGCACACACACATGGTCTCACACCTCCCACTCTCCATATATAGACAGATTAACAGACACGATACAGGCAGACAGACAGATAGATTGACATATAGACAGACAGATAGACAGATGGATCGATAGATTGATCGACAGATAGACAGATAGATTGACATACAGACAGACAGATAGATTGACATACAGATAGACAGATAGATGGACATACAGACAGACAGATAGATTGACATATAGACAGACAGATCGTGATGGATCGATAGACTGATCGACACTGCTTCATTCGGGAAAAGGAAAGGGTGAGTTTCCTCTAAAGGGGAAGGGCGAATGATGGTCTCTCCTCTGTCCAGCGTCATCTCTATCAAGTTACCCTTGAAATATTTGTTTTTCTGTTTCCTCTCTCGGTGCCTCCCTTGCCCTTCCTTCTCCTCTGTCTCCCTCTCTCTGTGCCCCCTCTCTCTGTCTGTCTGTCTTCTCTCCCAGTGCCTCCCTTCCTTCTCCTCTGTCTCCCTCTCTCTGTGCACCCATCTCTGTCTGTTTGTCTGTTTTCCGTTTCTTCTCTCGGTGCCTCCCTTGCCCTTCCTTCTCCTCTGTCTCCCTCTCTCTCTCTGTGCCCCCATCTCTGTCCGTCTGTCTCCTCTCCCTGTGCCCCCCTTCCTTCTCCTTTGTCACCCACCCTCTCTTCGTGCCCCCATCTCTCTCTCTCTCTCTCTCTCTCTCTCTCTCTCTCCCCCTCACCTTGGAAGTCAAAACGATCCTGGTGGGTCGATATGAAGTGAGGGTCGCCAGACAGGGAACAGACACACACACCTCTCTGCAAAGGACACGGAGCAACAAGAGACAGGAATCACACGTCTGCCGTTTAACAGGATCCACCACCACTGCTCTCACACACAGATCGACTTAAACTAAGCAGCATTACCGCCTTAGATCTAAGTACCGGGATTTTGATTCAGATGTCTTCAGTTCCACCGCCTGTCTTTGCCTTGCCAGGACCTGGTGATGTATACTCAAATGACGTTATAATTCCAAGTTTGTTTTTTTTTCCTAAAGGCCCTCAGTCACATGGAATGAGTGGAAAGCTTCCACAAGCTTACAGAAATGACATCTATGATGTTCCATGCGTGTTGACTGGACGTGTATAATCAAACTCTTCTGGATGTTCCATGAGTTTTGATGGACTATAGGACGTCATGCTCACCGAACTTTCAAGAATGATCCAGGCGTTACGATTGGCTTATCCTACGTCACGGTTCAGGAATGTCTAAAACATTCCATGTTCATTTCATGGGTGAGCTGCGTTAAATAGCGCATATGTTTTTTTTTTTTTTTTTTTTGACATTCGTAAACTATCAATAATCGGGTTTCTGATTGTCTAAGAGGGAACAATCTGTTAATTTTGCTCAAAGTTAAGGGCACACGATTGTAACTTCTCAGAATTGAGATAATAAAAGTATTCTTGTATCTTGTACACTTTTTTTTTACTTTCAATTTGTTACAGAAGCCGATCTTTCCTCTGTCTGGATCCTGCTACATTGTAGATTACAGCCAGAACATGACAGTTTACATAGTCAGCTTTCTGCCTCCACTTCAGTGATCTAAGAATGAGTAATCCACTCTTAAGATTATATACTGGCCAACGTACTCCAGGTGCAGCACTGTCGACTGTTCGTAACATCCCATGTGCTGTTGATTCTGAACTCCTTGTGTAGTTTCAGTCTGACACAAGTTACAGGGCACACTTGGATTCAGGGGAATCCTGGGAAACCCCGGTTTAAACGTCGATCCTGGATTCTCCCAGGAGAAATCTGCATCCTGCTTCCAGGTGGCTGAACCAGGGATACACTGGGTTCCCGACATTTCATGGGAAAATCCTTGATTCCCCTGACAGATCTCCCTAAGAATAAGTAATCACAACAAAAAGCTCAGTATGTTTGTTGAGTCCTAAAGCGAGTTTCATTCCCGTTAGTGCTTGTTATCTTAGGTGTCTATACAGTTTTGACAAAGACAAATTGTCGACGTTTTGTTTGTAGAGCAAAACATCCAAAATTCGAGTCCTTTTATTTCTTCGTACAATCTTCACTGCATCTCAAAAAAGAAAGTTCTTATTTGTGAAAAACCGGAAGATTGTCAGTCACGAAATCACCGTTATCAACCTCACTCTCTGTTTCTACATCTTCTGAAATGTCTTTAGAGAACAAGAACTGGCTTCGTCGTCGCAACAACTGTCTCATTAACGATGCGCATCTCTTGACACCATCACTTTCAACTCCACCCTTACCAGTAGCTGTTGTTAGGAGTTGCTGCTTGAGAATAATGTGAACAACTGTGATCGCTGCTTCTGTTTAGCTGTAGATCTCCTTGAGGACATGTCACATGCACATGCTTTCAACCCCTGTGGTCATTGTTGCTGATGACTGGTAGCCATGAAAGTCACCGCTGTTGATAACTGTCCTGGAGACATCCAGTCCATCCGTGTGTGACATGCTTTTTTTCTCCATTTTTTTTTTTTTTTTTTTTTTTTTTTTTGCCGTCCCAAGCTCTGCCCCACCCTCAGAGGCAATGCACCCACGCCGCTCATTCCGACACCCCGTCCACAGCCACAGCCCGGTCGGCCCCGCCGCAGCCACGGCACCGACAATCCACAGGGAGCAGTCAATGTCAAGTCGTCAAGAGGCAACCCACCGGAGGAGACACTGCACTGCTGCCGAGTCACTTCGGTGGTGTTCAGTGGCGCCTGTTCTGATCTAATATACGCAGGACACCACCTAGTAAGCCCCCTACTAACGACAATAATTGCTTAGTTGCGGAGCTGGTGTAAGCTACCTCTCCCTCGGAGGGCGCCACCACGTCCGTCTAACGACAGCCCCCCAAGGACTGCCGATACCGGTGACCCGACGGAACCAAACCAAGGCCACAGACGTGGTGGGGACATCGAAACTGAGGTCACCATGAGAGCAGGGCATGAAGGGCCACAGAATTTGAGACATTTTTTTTATGCTGATCGATGAGAATGAGGATGATTAAGATGATGCTACGGATTTCCATTCCGATCTGAGACTACATGACAGAGCTGTACTCTACGCTTCCTTTCATGATATATTCCGGGCGTCAACCAGGCTCGAGAGATACAGACACCTGCAGTGTTGTTCAGGAAATTTGAACAACACTCTCAGAAACGCATCCATTAAGTGGATGAAACTCGACTGTGTGGTCCCAGTCTTCCCAACTGAGTCCGCAGCAAACTCAACTCTGGGTAGGAGCCAGTCGGGGCAGAAAAACCCACATGACTCTGATGGGATTCGAACCCACGACCTTCCAGCCGGAAGTCCGCGACGCTAACCACTTCGCCACGGCAGCTGGTTCCATTTTTATTTCACTTTAAATCTTGGACAGTAGGTCCAATGTATATGTTGTAGTCCTATGTAACGACTGGAATTAGTCTTTGGAACTAGCATTGAAGAATTTCGTGGGCATTGGATGTTTTTTTTTAAATTCTTTGGGAAAAGTGCAGCTGATTCTTATATACTCTATGAGGGTAAAATCAGATGCTCTAAAGTACTAATGTAATGATTTAGTTGTGTATCAATTTGTACAGTTGGAGAATTTTTGCAACCGGGACGAGTGCATCCTTCGGTAGATGGCTTTACTACAGAAGTGATTAGGTTGTGTGGAAAATTTAAAATAGATTACAATTTGAAATAAAACATGCTTATACAGTTTTTTTTCCTGCTGTTACTACGCTTTCATTTGCACTGCCACGGCTGCGTGTAATGTTTTTGCATCCACATCTGTCAACTACCCCTTCATATCAGTTTTCTCTGTATCAACATTTCAAACATCCTCATCACCATCGTCACCATCTTCATAAAAACAACCCTCCCCCTCTCCTTCCATCATCGCCATTTTCAACCACAGGCCACAAGAGCTTAGAGGTCATCTTAAAGACAACTGATTACAGCAATCCAAAATACAAAGAAACACTCAAAATGGAGCAGAATGTTACTCTGTAAAACAGATAGCTGAGTTTCATAGAAACTGACTTTTATCTGCCATAACAGAAAAAATTCATGCATAAAACAAAACTCCCCACATAGCGTCGATGAGCAGCCTATGGAAAGTACCGCCTGACGTATTTTCAAAAATGTTATTTCTGACCTCTCAAGAAGACAATATTTGTCGAAAAAATCGCGCTTCAGTTTTGTACTGCATATCAAAGAGAGCTAACTGTACGCTCTGTTTTGTGTGTTTAGTTGTATTCTGGATGTTTTGGGCAGCAGTCTTCAGAGAAATCAAACAGTATCCAAATGGTAGCTGTGAAGACAACACCTGTTACTGTTATTGCCACTACTGGCAGTGCTATTACCACTACTACTACAAGTACTACTACTACTGTAACTGTGACTACTATTTTTACTGCTGCTGCTGCTGCTGCTGCTGCTGCTGCTGCTGTTGCTGCTGCTGCTGTTACTAGTGCTATTACTGGCTGCCACTATCGTTATAACGACAGATTGCTATAGCTCTGACGACTGCCAATAATCAACTTGCATTCTGCGCCACAGTGGTGTTTTGGTGATCATCATGTAGTTTTGTTTATTCACGTTATTACGACATCTGCATCATCAGTATTCCACTGACAGCAGCGTTAATAATACCACCACCAAGAATCAGACATCAGACAAGTACCAAGAATCATAGTAAGAAACGCAAAACGCGAATGTACCAAACGCTGTTAATAGGACAGTTGATCAATGAGATTATTATTGTGATATTGATATTGTTACTATCATTACATCTACTGCTATTGTTCCTCCTCCCACTGCTGCTGCTGCTACTTCTGTTTGTGTTCTTTCATCTACCACTGATGCTGCGGCTACCCTTACCATTAACGCTGCTAATGGTCGCCTATAGCTGCTGTTACTGCCAATACTATTTGTACCAGTTACTACTATTTCTACTACTACTACTACTACTACTACTACTACTACTACCACCACCATCACCACCACCACCACCACCACTACTACTAACACATGCATCAACAGTCTACTTCTACAACAACTACTACTAGTACTATAGCCATGCTGCGACTGTTCACCGCCGCCATCGTTGCTGTTGCGGCGACTAGCTGTAACGAGTCCACGATCAAACATTGTTATTTGTGCTGCTACCGCTCCAACAAGCACTTCACTCTTCCCGGTGGCAGTACTACCATTGCCATCATGCATCAGCAGTGTACGTTACCTGCATCACTATCATCAGTGTGTCGTGTCTGCCTCGGCTACTGCTGTAGCTGTTTTGATGTCCGCCAGCAGTAAGTAGCATCATCATCTTCATCGCCATACATCATTGTTGTCATCACCATCATCATCTTCATCATCATGATCACCGTATTACTACTATCAATAGCATAATCACTGATTCAGCATCCAGTATCATGGGCCATCCTATACCATCACCATACTTCTCCACAAAACGACAATGGAAAGGCGAAGGTGGTGACAGAGGAGCGGACACAGAAGTACTTACTGGTACACTGGCCGTGGGAGTTCAAGTGGTAGTCTTGTGGACATTCGCACTCAAAGCAGCCGTTGCTCTTGGGCCGACACACCTGTCCTCCCCCGCAGGGATACGACCCCCGGATTTCCTTCATCACTTCGCACATGTCTTGCTCTGCCATCGACAGTCACGACAATCACTCCACAGCTTCCTCGTCGTCAATGGTTATCGTCCTTTTCTTTAACTTTTAATTTTGTGAACCTTCACGTTTTCAAAAAACCTTAAATTCTGTGAACTTTCATGTTTTCCAAAACCAGTCTTTAATTCTGTGAACTTTCATGTACATAAAACAAAGTCTTAAATTCTGTGAGCTTTCATGCTTGAAAAAAGTCTTAGATTCTGTAACCTTTCACTTGAAAAAAATCTTGAATTCTGTGAACTTTCATTTTTAAAATCAGTATTGAATTCTGTGAGCTTATATTCTGTGGACTTTCATGTAAGTATTAAATTCTGAGGACTTTCATGTAAAAAAGAAGTCTTGAATTCTGTAAACTTTCATACTAAAAGAAGTTTTAAATTCTGTGAACTTTCATGTTAAAACAAATCTCAAATTTTGTGAACTTTCATGTTAAAAAAATCGTAAATCTCTGTCAACTTTCAAGTCAAAAAGTCTTAAATTCTGTGAGCTTTCTTTTTTTTTAAGTCTTCAATGCCGTGGACTTTCATGTGAAAGGGAAGTCTTAAATTCTGTGAACTTTCATGTTAAAAAGTCTTAAATTCTGTGAACTTTCATTTTAAAAAGTCTTAAATTCTGTGACCTTTCACGGTAAAAAAGTTGTAAATTCTGTGAACTTTTATGTTAAAGGTGTAAATTCTGTGAACTTCTATGTTAAAAGTCTTAAAGTCTGTAAATTTGTATCTTTTCAAATCTCAAATTCTGTCAACTTTCATGTTATAAAGTCTTAAATTCTGTGAACTTTTATGTTATAAAGCCTTGAATTTTGTAAACTTAAAATCTTAAATTCTGTGAACGTTCATGTTACAAGTCTTAAATTCTGTGAACTCTCATATCGTGGTTTTGTGGAAACTTTAGTGCCGTGTGTTCTTTCAGTGTCCAAGCCCGTTGTTTGTTCGGATTAGAACTGTTATTATCGGCAAAGTCATGGGGGGAACTATCATTGCACACATTTGATGCGCTCGGAGTTGGACCGTTCCGGGCAACGGCTATGCAACAAATCAATTATTTTTGTCAGTATGGGGCTCAGCTGGCTGGGTCCTGCGGACGTCAGATCAGAACAAACACGGCTGAACACCACCGAAGGTACTCGGCAGTAGCGCACTGTCTCCTCTTATGGGCTGCCCCACAGCAGCCTGATAGTGAATGATCACTGTCAACTGCCGCTTAAAGGGCTACGACAAGGGGTACCTGGGTGTGTTTTTGTATGCGCGCGGTGGTTGGGGTGGAGATGGAATAGGCTACGTGAGGGTGAATCTCCTCAGGGAATACAGAAATTGAGACAGCCAACAAACAAAAAACAAGAAAAGAAAACTTTGGGATAGTTTAACCTTTGGGAATGGAGACTAGACCGCCCCAGCTGGAACACATTTGTTTTGGGACAGTGACACAAAGCCGACTTTAGTGAATCGTTCTTCAAGTATGACTAGAGCTAGAGCAGATGAGGATTTGCTGTGAGTTATCGTAAGTGGTAAATCTGTACACGGATCACATTACGTACATTCACTTATTGTACAGACAGGCCCGTTTTCCTATTTGAGCGCGCTTACAAAAATATGTTAGTGTGGTTTAACTTGATCTAGGTATTGAACAATACACGAAATGCAGTTCCTCAAGTCAAACCCAACCATTCATTTCTTTCAAGAAGAAAGTTTTAAACACTGACGCAAGGTCGAATGGACAACTGGAACAAACGTTAGCCTAACACTGGCAAAAAGCACTGCGACGAGGTTTGTGTCTCAGCAAAAGAGCTGCATATACATTGTTTTCATCATCTTTGCCCCTTTTTTTCCCCGACGTCAAATATGCCTCTTAGCCGCTTTCAACAAATTACACAAATTAAAGATTTATTTTTCATGCAAGTATTTTGGGATTGACCTGAAATGGGTGATCTGTATAGTTGGAACATGTCAGTATAGAATGGAAATATCTCTAACACATCCAGTAATACACAGTTTGCGTCTTAAATTGATGAAAACACACAGAAAGTTTAAACTGTACAAAAATAAGTGGCACGAGAAAGATTTTGCTGCCGTTTGTCTTGATGACAGTTTTTCCAGATTCCTTTCTTAGATTGCGACGACAGCGTTTAGTGATACAGAAAGGGAGTGTTCTTGGAAAAAGGGTACCGCATCATTTTAGCATCCCTAGGTCCTTGATATTCATACATTTTTTGCAAAAGTGTTTCAGTTAACGAATAAGTTCTAAAGATATCGTTTTTTTTGTATTTTTTTTTTTCGAAGACGTTGACACATTATGGAAACTTGGAACAGTATAATCAGGTTCAACAATACACATATATACAGATGAAACATCACCGTTCAGACATGAGTAGTGTACTTCCTTTAGGACAGTCAAAGCAGATTTACTGAACAGACTTCTCCAAGATGCAAGAAGTGAGGATGGAACAAGTGGAGTTTCTGGCAGGGTGGAAGAAAGCTGACTGTCCCTCAGGACAGAAAAAGCGCAATGAACGTCAAGACAGGACAAGCTGCATCATCATGTGAACAGAAGGAACAGACTCATTGTCAAGACAGAGCAAGCGGAATTGTCATGTGGACAGAAGGAACAGACTTATTGTCAAGACAGAACAAACGGAATTGCGATCTGGACTGAAGAACCGGACTTAGTATTAGAACAGAAAATGCTGACATTCAACGTTCAGGGACAGAACAGGCCTTTTTTCAAATGGACAGAGGAACCAGACTTTCTGACAGAACAGAAGCAGACCAGCCGTCACAACAGGAACAGCAGGCTTACTGCCAGAACGGAACAAGTAAATTTGCAGTCAAGATAGCAGAAAACTAATTTATGTTTGGACATAGGAAGGTGTTATTGTCACGAGAGAAGGAGTGGAGTGACGCTAGGTAAGAAACGGCAGAGACGTAGGGCAAGCAAAGTTAAAGCTGTCTTGGCCTTACCATCAGCATACAGCAATCGGGACTTGCTGTCAGAGCACAAGAAGCCTACTTACTGCTAGGACAGAAGCAAAGGTAATTGATGATGTTGCTTATAGCCCAGCCGACTGCAAAGGGCTACATCGGAGGCGTCACAGTGTTTAAGTCAACTCTCAAGTCACTTATCAATACAAAACCAAACCCACACACAACTCATTAAAACAGACCTAAAACACACCAGAAATGTCCTTAAAATCTCTTCTTCCATAACATCTTAGGAGCAAAATGTTGATCTCTTACAAAACAATCGAAGAATTATGAGGACTGGAGAAACAGGATGTTATTAGGACAAATGAATCATAATTCTTGCAATCGCGAAGATAGAAGAAGCTAGTCTACCATCAAGATAGAAGAAGCTGACTTTCCGCCATAATAAAGAAGACGGTCTTACAAACAGGACAGAAGCTGCTGATTGACAATGAGCCCGAGAAAAGGCCCCTACCGGCCTGACAATGAGCCTGAGAAAAGGCCCCTACCGGTATGACAATGAGTCTGAGAAAAGGCCCCTACCGGCATGACAATGAGCCCGAGAAAAGGCCCCTACCGTATGACAATGAGCCTGAGAAAAGGCCCCTACCGGCATGACAATGAGCCTGAGAAAAGCCCCTACCGGCATGACAATGAGCCTGTGAAAAGGCCCCTACCGGCATGACAATGAGCCTGAGAAAAGGCCCCTACCGGCATGACAATGAGCCTGAGAAAAGGCCCTCTACCGGCATGACAATGAGCCGGAGAAAAGGCCCCTACCGGCATGACAATGAGCCGGAGAAAAAAGGCCTCTACCGCATGACAATGAGCAAAGAGAGAAAAGGCCTCTACCGGCATCACAATGAGCAAAGAGAAAAGGCCCCTACCGGCATGACAATGAGCCTGAGAAAAGGCCCCTACCGGCATGACAATGAGCAAAGAGAAAAGGCCCCTACCGGCATGACAATGAGCCCGAGAAAAGGCCTCTACCGGCATGACAATGAGTCTGAGAGAAAAGGCCCCTACCGGCATGACAATGAGCAAAGAGAAAAGGCCCCTACCGGCATGACAATGAGTCTGAGAAAAGGCCCCTACCAGCATGACAATGAGCCTGAGAAAAGGCCCCTACCAGCATGACAATGAGCCTGAGAAAAGGCCTCTACCGGCATGACAATGAGCCTGAGAAAAGGCCCCTACCGGCATGACAATGAGCAAAGAGAAAAGGCCCCTACCGGCATGACAATGAGTCTGAGAAAAGGCCCCTACCAGCATGACAATGAGCCTGAGAAAAGGCCCCTACCAGCATGACAATGAGCAAAGAGAAAAGGCCCCTACCGGCATGACAATGAGCCTGAGAAAAGGCCCCTACCGGCATGACAATGAGCCTGAAAAGCCCCTACCGGCATGACAATGAGCCTGAGAAAAGGCCCCTACCAGCATGACAATGAGCCTGAGAAAAGGCCCCTACCAGCATGACAATGAGCAAAAAGAAAAAGCCCCTACCGGCATGACAACGAGCAAAGAGAAAAGGCCCCTACCGGCATGACAATGAGCCTGAGAAAAGGCCCCTACCGGCATGACAATGAGCAAAAAAGAAAAGGCCCCTACCGGCATGACAACGAGCAAAGAGAAAAGGCCCCTACCGGCATGACAATGAGCCTGAGAAAAAGGCCCCTACCGGCATGACAATGAGTCTGAGAAAAGGCCCCTACCAGCATGACAACGAGCAAAGAGAAAAGGCCCCTACCGGCATGACAATGAGCCTGAGAAAAGGCCCCTACCGGCATGACAATGAGTCTGAGAAAAGGCCCCTACCAGCATGACAACGAGCAAAGAGAAAAGGCCCCTACCGGCATGACAATGAGCCTGAGAAAAGGCCCCTACCAGCATGACAATGAGCAAAAAGAAAAGGCCCCTACCGGCATGACAACGAGCAAAGAGAAAAGGCCCCTACCGGCATGACAATGAGCCTGAGAAAAGGCCCCTACCGGCATGACAATGAGTCTGAGAAAAGGCCCCTACCAGCATGACAATGAGCCTGAGAAAAGGCCCCTACCAGCATGACATGACAATGAGCCTGAGAAAAGGCCTCTACCGGCATGACAATGAGCCTGAGAAAAGCCCCTACCGGCATGACAATGAGCAAAGAGAAAAGGCCCCTACCGGCATGACAATGAGTCTGAGAAAAAGGCCCCTACCAGCATGACAATGAGCCTGAGAAAAGGCCCCTACCAGCATGACAATGAGCAAAGAGAAAAAGGCCCCTACCGGCATGACAATGAGCCTGAGAAAAGGCCCCTACCGGCATGACAATGAGCCTGAAAAAGCCCCTACCGGCATGACAATGAGCCTGAGAAAAGGCCCCTACCAGCATGACAATGAGCCTGAGAAAAGGCCCCTACCAGCATGACAATGAGCAAAAAGAAAAGGCCCCTACCGGCATGACAACGAGCAAAGAGAAAAGGCCCCTACCGGCATGACAATGAGCCTGAGAAAAGGCCCCTACCGGCATGACAATGAGCCTGAGAAAAGGCCCCTACCGGCCTGACAATGAGCCTGAGAAAAGGCCCCTACCGGCATGACAATGAGCCTGAGAAAAGGCCCCTACCGGCCTGACAGAGGAGACAGACGTACCGTTAGGACAGAAAAAGCGGACTTTGAAGCTGCGGCAGTGGTAGCGATCGTTAGGCGCACATCTAATCATGTGAGGCATGCACTTGGTGGCACTATTAATGCTGGCACTGACGTATTTGCGGGCTTTGTCCATCATCACCAGACACTGCACAGCGGCGGCAGCACGGCACAGGAATTTCTGCAACAGACAAGAGATAGCGTAGTGTACAGAGGTAGTGTAGTGTATAGAGGTAGTGTGGTGTATAGAGGTAGTGTGGTGTATAGAGGTAGTGTAGTGTATAAAGGTAGTGTGGTGTATAGAGATAGTGTAGTGTATAGAGGTAGTGAGGTGTATAGAGGTAGTGTAGTGTATAGAGGTAGTGTAGTGTATAGAGGTAGTGTGGTGTATAGAGGTAGTGTGGTGTATAGAGGTAGTGTGGTGTATAGAGATAGTGTGGTGTATAGAGATAGTGTGGTGTATAGAGATAGTGTAGTGTATAGAGGTAGTGTGGTGTATAGAGATAGTGTAGTGTATAGAGATAGTGTAGTGTATAGAGGTAGTGTGGTGTATAGAGATAGTGTAGTGTATAGAGATAGTGTCGTGTATAGAGATAGTGTAGTGTATAGAGATAGTGGTGGTGTATATAGATAGTGTAGTGTATAGAGGTAGTGTGGTGTATAGAGATAGTGTGGTGTATAGAGATAGTGTGGTGTATAGAGATAGTGTATAGAGATAGTGTGGTGTATAGAGATAGTGTAGTGTATAGAGGTAGTGTGGTGTATAGAGATAGTGTGGTGTATAGAGATAGTGGTGGTGTATAGAGATAGTGTGTGGTATATAGAGGTAGTGTAGTGTATAGAGATAGTGTAGTGTATAGAGGTAGTGTGGTGTATAGAGATAGTGTAGTGTATAGAGATAGTGTAGTGTATAGAGGTAGTGTGGTGTATAGAGATAGTGTAGTGTATAGAGATAGTGTAGTGTATGGAGGTAGTGTGGTGTATAGAGATAGTGTAGAGATAGTGTGGTGGTATAGAGATAGTGTAGTGTATAGAGGTAGTGTGGTGTATAGAGATAGTGTAGTGTATAGAGATAGTGTAGTGTATAGAGGTAGTGTGGTGTATAGAGATAGTGTAGAGATAGTGTGGTGTATAGAGATAGTGTAGTGTATAGAGATAGTGTAGTGTATAGAGATAGTGTGGTGTATAGAGATAGTGTGGTGTATAGAGTTAGTGTAGTGTATGGAGATAGTGTGGTGTATAGAGATAGTGTAGTGTATAGAGATAGTGTGGTGTATAGAGGTAGTGTGGTGTATAGAGATAGTGTAGTGTATAGAGATAGTGTGGTGTATAGAGGTAGTGTGGTGTATAGAGGTAGTGTAGTGTATAGAGATAGTGTAGTGTATAGAGATAGTGTGGTGTATAGAGATAGTGTAGTGTATAGAGATAGGAAGGTTGGGAAGGAGGATGTCTGTCTTGACTTCTGGTCTGCTCCATGTTATGTATCATACTGGATTCGGTTTTACTTTCTTTCATTTCCCTCATTTTTCCCTCATGGCTTTTCCTTCTGTCTGTAAAACGACAACGACCGGTAAGAGAACGTTGGATCGATTTGCATTTGGTGTTTCTGATGTTGGTTTCCATTGCTTCAGATACGACAGTTCGACCGAAAAATCACTTAACATATCATTTAAGCATTTTCGTCATGAAAGAGCTTTTCTTCCCGTTTGCTGCTGTTCCTAAACCCTGTCATTTTAGGTCAGTCAATTATTTGGCAGGAGAGGAAAACATAACTTCTGATCTGTCTATGCATGTATTTCTGCAAAAAAAAACGATTTATTAATCTAAACACCTTTTTGCAACTGCTGTTCTTTCCACTGTTGCTAATTTCATTTTGACGTGCTCCTCACTGAATCAGGTTCTGTTGAAATGAAAGCCCGCCTAGCATAGGCCATTGGCGCTTATGCCTGTTAAACATTGTAATGTATATACCATCTTCTTTAGGCTTGAAAACGATGATACTACAGGTGCGCGGGGGGGGGGGGGTGATGGTGGTGGTAGTACATATATGTGTGCGTGCGCGCGCGCGCGCGCGCGTGTGTGTGTGTGTGTGTGTGTGTGTGTGTGTGTGTGTGTGTGTGTGTGTGTGTGTGTGTGTGTGTGTGTGTGTGTGTGTGTGTGTGTGTGTGTGTGTGTGTGTGTGTGTGTGTGTGTGTGCATTTGTTGTTTTGTAATGTAATGCTGTGATGTAGTAGGCTTTTCACAAAGCATTATCCTGGCACTGATACGACCCGAGACATACAGACACCTGCAGAGCTAAGGTATTCGATCAAGACTGTCATGGATGAATCAAGTCAGTGCTTGTTGACAGTGCGATCATAGTCTCCCCGTGTCAGGAGAGAGCTCCAAGGAACAGGAACCAAGCAACAGGAAGCAAGAAACAAGTTGCGTGACGCCAGCTGTCATGAGGAGATCATGACATGGCTGTAACAAGTTCCGTGACGCCTGCTGTCATGCGAAGATCATGACATGGCTGTAACAAGTTCCGTGACGCCAGCTGTCATGAGGAGATCATGACATGGCTGTAACAAGTTCCGTGACGCCAGCTGTCATGAGGAGATCATGACATGGCTGTAACAAGTTCCGTGACGCCTGCTGTCATGCGAAGATCATGACATGGCTGTAACAAGTTCCGTGACGCCTGCTGTCATGAGGAGATCGTGACATGGCTGTAACAAGTTCCGTGACGCCTGCTGTCATGAGGAGATCATGACATGGCTGTAACAAGTTCCGTGACGCCTGCTGTCATGAGGAGATCGTGACATGGCTGTAACAAGTTCCGTGACGCCTGCTGTCATGAGGAGATCATGACATGGCTGTAACAAGTTCCGTGACGCCTGCTGTCGTGAGGAGATCGTGACATTGGCTGTACCTCAGAGCGAGTGCTGATTACCATACCCATATTGCTTGGCACAAAGTCAACAGTTGGCAGATAAGGATGGGGAGAAAGAAAGTGTGGAGAAAAAAAAAAGGGGGGGGGGGGGGGGGGGGGGGGGGGGGGGGGATTAGGACTTACGGGTTTCTTGTCTCTCAGAATGCCGGCAGCAGTGGTTAGGACTGACCCTGGGACCAGGACATACGGGGTCCAAGAGTGAGGAATCTCGCTGACTGGAACACACACACACACACACACACACACACACACACACACACACACACACACACACACACACTAGTTACAGACATAAACATGAACTGTCTCTTCCCAGATCTCGAAGTAATCTTCATAAATCAAGTCTTCTGAACTCTGGAGGGACCGCAAGGAATAATTTGCCTTCCTCCATAAAATTATGTCCTCAAAACAGACATTTTAAAAAGCTCTAAAAATGCGTCTGATAGAAACTCTGCGCATCAATTAAAGTTATTTCCATTAGTACTATCCACATCTCTCTCTCTCTCTCTCTCTCTCTTTCTCTCTGTATGCTTGTACTTGATGTTCCAACAATAGATTCATTATTGTTTCATATTTGATATAAGAGTTATGTATTCGCATGATAGAAACTATGCTTAAAAAGTGTTGTTGTTTTTTTTTTAGCTTGTGGTTATATGCTGTATTAGTTTCTTTCTTGTTTATGAAGGCAGGATGTAAAAAAAAAAAAGCTGGAAAGCTTATTCTTTAACCCTCAATAAAGATAATTTTGACCTGACTTGATACTCTCTCTCTCTTCTCTCCCCCCCCCCCCCCCCCCCCCCCCCACCCCGACTGCACGAATGAACGATGAATATGAAGGAGACAAAGAGACTAAAGAAGGTGAAGAACGAGGAAGAGGCCAATAGAAGAACAAGAAGTCAAACAAGGAGAGCGTGCACAATAAACGTGCAGGAGACAATGGCACAAAGAAAGTGAAGAAAGAGGGAGAAGCCAACAGAACTAGAAATCAACGAGAGAGAGAGAGAGAGAGAGAGAGAGAGAGAGAGACAGAGAGAGAGAGAGAGAGAGAGAGAGAGAGAGAGAGAGAGAGAGAGAGAGAGAGAGAGAGGTAGTATGAGGCTGAGCAAATGAAATGATACGAAAATTATTTCATGAAAAGCCATTTACCCATTTGAATTGTCGTAAGCGTAAGTATAACCAGTAATTTACATCAACATTGTTCATGATAGAAGGTTTACATGTGCAATCATAGCGCACTGAATAACACGCTCAATAATTCACACTAGTGTATTTTCCTTAAAGTAAAACACTGTATTAAGTCAAATTCAAAGTTACAGTGGGTCGGGGGGCGGTCCTTGAAAGGACAAGAAGAACAGAGAATTTCCTTTCTGCAATTTCTTTTTTTTTACATGACAAAAGCAGTGCATGAGGAACACGTAATTTTCTAGTCATGGTGCATTTGAAATGAAAATTGCGATCGTAAATCATGGACAACTGAACTACTTCGCACAAAATTCCCTTTGTCTTTGACTGTTTCTTTGCACAGTGGACAAATGGTTTCACTCTGACCAACACAGCATCTGAAACGATGTCCAGTAACACCTGACTCATCAAATCAGATCTAATCAATACACAACTTACAGATATTTTGATATGTCACATAATGTAAAACTGATCAGTCACAATTATTTTCATATCGAAACTGTACTTTGTATTCATGCGCTCACTTCAATGTTTTCAATAATTTTTGCGTCTAAATATCTTCATTTATAATAAAACAAAGACTGAATACCACCAACGACTTGATTTTCCCAATCAGACGTGACTCGCATGTAAATAAAGTATTACGAGCGTTGGTTTCCCAAGTGGTTTTCCTCCTATAATCCAGAATGCCTTGGATGGCATATTCATCCACATAAATTAATATTGACCAGTATTTCACGCACAGATGAACAACAGCATTCATACAAACGGGGATTCTTCCAAGTTTTTCATTTACGAAATTGATCACTTTTTAATGTACACCAAAATACGCTGTCCCAACCTCTGCGCCACCTCAGAGGCAGTGCACACACGCCGCTCATTCCGACCCCCCCGTCCACAGCTACAGCCCGGTCGGCCCCGCCCGCAGCCACGGCACCTACAATCCACGGGGAGCACTCAATGTCAAGTCGTCAAGAAGAAACCCACCGGAGGAGACACTGCACTGCTGCCGAGTCACTTCGGTGGTGTTCAGTGGCGCCTGTTCTGATCTAACATACGCAGGACACCACCTACTAAGCCCCCTATTGACGACAATAATTGCTTAATCGCGGAGCCGGCGTGAGTAAGCTCTCCCTCCAGAGGGCGCCACCACGTCCGTCCAACGACAGCCCCCATGGACTCTCGCCGATACCGGTGACCCCGACGGAACCAAACCAAGGCCACAGACGTGGAGAGGACATCGAAATTGAGGTCACCATGAGAGCAGGGCATGAAGGGCCACAGAATTTGAGACTTTTTTTTTTTTTAAATGCTGATCGATGAGAATGAGGATGATTAAGATGATGCTACGGGTTTCCATTCCGGTCTGAGACTACATGACAGGGCTGTACTCTACGCTTCCTTTCATAATATATCCCGGCGTCAACCGGGCCCGAGAGATACAGGCACCTGCAGTTTTGGTCAGGAAATTTGAGCAACACTCTCAGAAGCGCGCATCCATTAAGTGGATATAACTCGACTGTGTGGTCCCAGCCTTCCCAACTGAGTCCGCAGCAAACAACTCTGGGTAGGAGCCGGTCGGGGCAGAAAAACCCACATGACTCTGATGGGATTCGAACCCACGACCTCCCAGCCGTGAGTCCGCGACGCTAACCACTTCGCCACGGCGACTGGTGATTACAAATGTATTACATCAGTTTGTGATGAGCTACATCCAAGACCAAGAATTTCAGCTCCATGGAAAAGCACCGGCACAGGTTGAAGGCCTGAAACATTTGGTCACTTGCTTCCCTTGGATACCTTTCCACGCTGTTGTTTGTGATTTTCATAAGTTGTGTAATCCTTTGGTCAGCTTCATTTTGTTCTCATTTATTACTGGTCCAAAGTATGAAATGACAATGGTTTCAATATGCAGTCACTAGGATATTGTTGGTTTTATACAATTTTTCTTGTCCAGAAAAGAGTGATCCTTCATCTCCAGTGCCAAGTCATGTAGACAAAAAAATGTTTAGAGAATTTTTTATGCGAAAGTCAAAGTTTGAGTGTGTGTGTGTGTGTGTGTGTGTGTGTGTGTGTGTGTGCGCGCGCGCGCGCGCGTTCGTGCATCCGTATCAGCATAGCTACATGTGCGCTCGCACATACAGCTCTCTCTCTCTCTCTCTGTGCGAGTGCGTGCGAGCATCTCTGTGTGTATGTGTGTGTGTGTGTGTGTGTGTGTGTGTGTGTGTGTGTGTAGGGATGACGGGGATACAGAGAGACACTGAGACGGAAGGGGAAGAGAAAACACTCAGACGGACAGACAAAGAGTGAATGTAACGAACTGACTGATCAAATCAACTGCCCCACTAATAACCTCGCCTCAACGGCCATAGATCCTCGCGGACTCCTGTTTTGACGGCAGCAGGACGCAAGCCCACCCATTAGAGGTAGGGGCGCTAGGAGTGTTGGTCTGGCCAAAGTGGCTGGACAGGTACTCCCCCCCTCCTCTCTACTACAGCCTGTTTAGCCTGCCGCACCCCTTCGTCTGTCCCCCCTTGTCAACGTCCCCTTCCACTTCCCCTCTACACACACCCATCCCAGATCCGTTCACTTTAAACTGCTGTGTGTGTGTGTGTGTGTGTGTGTGTGTGTGTGTGTGTGTGTGTGTGTGTGTGTGTGTGTGTTTTTAACAAAAATGATCGTTTTTTTTTTTCCTACAAAAAGAATGTACAAAATGTTCCAAATTTCTGTAAAAGCTGGGAGGGAAGGGGAGAGCATTCGTTTCATGATCACACCGATGGGAGGGGAGAGCATTCGTTTTATCATCACACCGCAGAGGCTTCTTCCCGGTGCTAATCCCCCGATCTTGCGTTAACTACCAATATACATTACTTTCAAACCAGATTCATCGGCACACACTTTAGCACAAGCTCGTGCTCTCTCGCCGTAGAGTCGTCGCTCTTCGAACAAAGCTTCCGCCATAGTTCCACGTAGAAAATTCAACTGCTGTTCAAGAACTTCGCCTCTAGATTTTTCTTTCAACTTTTATTTTTAGTCCGCCGTAGTCATCGTCTTTTCGCCGAACATGTGTACAACATACAGTGAAATGGAAAGGGTAACCAGGTCTGCCCTCCTCTTTCCCTCCCTGCCCTGCCCCCCCCCCCCCCCCCCCCCCCCCCCCCCCCCTGCCCCGCCATTACCCGCATTTCCCATCCAAAATCAAAACGTGAAACCAACACGTACATGGCTTGCCACAGACCACATAGGCCCACGGTAAATTGCAGGGGGTTGACCTGAGCTTGAATCCGATTTTCACGCCGTCAAAGTGGCAGCGGCCGCACCTCTCTACGCCAATTCTGTTGGGGTTCCCCCCGAGTCCACCACCAAGGGTTCCGGTTCACTGGGGTCCCGTCCCACCATTTCCACACGTTTCTGCCTGCCTCGTCCTTAAAGTCCAGCCAGCAGTCGTGCCTGGTGTCCATCACAACAAATTAACATCAGCCACAAAAGAAGAAGAAGAAGAAGAAAGAGATGATGATGATGATGAAAAAGAAAACAGGACAAAAAATTAAGAGTTCGGAGCCAAAACGTATTGAATGTGTCTCAGTTTTGGAAGGAGTACCATGCTGCTGGGTTGACTATCTTTTTGTGTGGATTATTGTTCTGCCTTCTGTGTATTGCGGTTTTTTTTTCCAGTCATTATTCTGCGCAAGAAAAAAATGCATATATATGTTTTTTAGTTATATATATATATATATATATATATATATATATATAGAGAGAGAGAGAGAGAGAGAGAGAGAGAGAGAGAGAGATAGAGACAGAGAGAGATAGATAGAGATGATACCCATGTGATCCCCTGTAATATATATGTATGAATTCATTTAAATGATTCTGCATTGCATGACGCATCTTGTTTTTAAATGATCGTTCTGCTGTTTTGAAGAATGTGTCCTAAATGGTAAATCACATTCCGGTACAGATCGGTGTTGTGACGCATGAATTGATTTCCAGTCCTGTCTGTCTGATCTGTCTGCCTGTCGGCACGTCTGTCTTCACATCAGATCAGTCAGAACACAGTACGGAGGCACCTTTATCAGACACACGAGGCCGCTGGCTTGCAAAATGTCTCTCAGGAATACCTTGTCGTGTCTCAGGGCTCTGAGCTAGGCTGTAGACATAAAGTGAATTTTGTCGTCGTCAGACTAGGAATACGACTTTTGGTGAGGCTACCTTGTCGTGGGCTCTGAGCTTGTTGTCAGATATAAAATTGCGACTTTTGGTGACTAATACAAAGTGATGTCATACTGTCAGACAACTGCGACTTTTGGTGAGTCTACAAAGTGGTGTCATACTGTCAGACAATTGCGACTTTTGGTGAGGTCTACAAAGTGATGTCATACTGTCAGACAACTGCGACTTTTGGGTGAGTCTACAAAGTGGTGTCATACTGTCAGACAATTGCGACTTTTGGTGAGGCTACAAAGTGATGTCATACTGTCAGACAACTGCGACTTTTGGTGAGGCTACAAAGTGGTGTCATATTGTCAGACCAACACTGCGACTTTTGGTGAGGCAACATTAAGTGGTGTGCAGATATTGTCAGACCAACACAAATGCGACTTTTACTGCGGTTGTTGTCAGACCAACATTAAGTGTGGCTGCAGAGATCTTGTTGTCAGACCAACACTAAGTGTGGTTGCAGAGATCCTGTTGTCAGACCAACACTAAGTGTGGCTGCAGAGATCTTCTTGTCAGACCAACACTAAGTGTGGCTGCAGAGATCTTCTTGTCAGACCAACACGATTTTATTGACAGATTAACGCGACTCAAAGTGGGGCTATGGATCTTATTGACGGACAACACAACTTCACGTGAATCTATAGAGTGATCTTATTAACGGACAAACAGTACTTCACGTGAGTCTATAGAGTGAGTGAGTGATCTTATTGGCGGACAAACACTACTTCAAGTGAGTCTATAGAGTGATCTTATTGACGGACAATCACTTCTTTACGTGAATCTATAGAGTGATCTTACTGACGGACAAACACTTCTTTACGCGAGGCTTTAGAATGATTTAATGGCGGACAAACAATACTTTAAGTGGGGCTATAGAGTGGTCTTGTGTATCGTCTTTGTTGTCCGCCATGTCTCGCATCCGTAGAGCAGAACTGACTTCACATTTGAGTTGAAGATGTGGAGTTTGGTTCTTATGCTGATTCCTCCAGGAGCCCAGATGTTCTTGAGCATGACGAAAGCTGCTCTTGCCTTGCCGATTCTGGCTGTGATGTCTCGGTCCGGTGCCTCCCGTGGTCAAAACGCTTCCCCAGGTAGACGAAAGACTCCACCTCCCTGATGGGGCTCTCCACCGACTGTGACTGATGTGCTGGCAGTGGTGTTGATTTTCATCAGCTCGGTCTTCTTCCTGTTAATCTTGAGCCCTGTTCTGGCTGATGTGTGCAAAAGATTCAGACATTCTTCAACACCTGTCTGTGGCGCATCTACACAAAATTCGATGGCAGGAGAAGATCCGAAACGAAGATCTGTGCGAGCGTGCGGGACAGGAACCAGTGGCCAAGCAGATACTGCGAAGAAGAAGTGGGGCTGGATCGGACACACCCTCAGGAAGCCAGCGTCCAGCACCACACGCCAAGCCCTGACCTGGAACCCGCAGGGAAAGAGGAAGAGAGGCCGGCCTCGCAACAGCTGGAGGCGAGACACTGAGGCGGAGCTGAAAACAACTAGGGACCAACTGGACTGGAATGACCAGAACAGCCCAGAACAGAGTGCGATGGCGAAGGGTCGTCGATGGCCTATGCTCTACGGGGGCAATGGGCATGAATGAATGATAGAGTGATCTCTTTGATAAAATATATTTTAAGTGGGGCTGTGAGTGATCTTGACAAACACTACTTTAAGTGGGGCTGTGGAGTGACCTTGACAAACACTACTTTAAGTGGGGCTATAGAGTGACCTTGTTGACAAACACTACTTTAAGTGGGGCTATAGAGTGACCTTCTTGACAAACACTACTTTAAGTGGGGTTATAGAGTGACCTACTTTTGTTGACAAACACTACTTTAAGTGGGGCTATAGAGTGACCTTGTTGACAAACACTACTTTAAGTGGGGCTATAGAGTGAATGTTGAGAAACTACTTTAAGTGGGGCTATAGAGTGACCTTGTTTGACAAACACTACTTTAAGTGGGGCTATAGAGTGACCTGTTGACAAACACTACTTTAAGTGACGCTATAGAGTGACCTTGTTGACAAAATCTACTTTAAGTGGGGCTATAGTGTGATCTTATTGATAAACACTACTTTAAGTGGGCTATAGAGTGACTTTATTGACAAATTCTACTTTACGTGGGGCTATTGAGTGATCTTGTTGACAAAATCTTTTTTAAATGGGGATATATAGAGTGATCTTGTTGACCTTGTTACATTTGGGGCTAAAATCTATGTTAAGTGGGCTATAGAGTGACCTTGTTGACAAATACTCTTCGTTAAATGGGGCTATAGAGTGAACACTTGTTGACAAAATCTATGTTAAAGGGGGCTATAGAGTGATCTTGTTGACAAAATCTATGTCAAAGTGGGGGGTACGGCGTGATCTTGTTGACAAACACTACTTTCAGTTAGGCTGTGCAGTTGTTGACTAATAAACGCTACTTTCAGTGAGGCCATAGAGTGATGTGCCTGACAGACAACCTACTTTGTGGAGTAGTCTGATCGTATTGACAAACACTTTCAATGAGGCTGTAGAGCGATCTTGTTAAAAGACAAAACATGACTTAAGATGACGAGGCTGGAAGAGTGATCTGGTTTGACAAAAACACTTTCAATGAGGCTGTAGAGCGCGATCTTGTTAAAAAACAAACATGACTTAAGATGACGCTGTGGAATGATCTGGACAAACAATCAAACACTTTCAATGAGGCTATAGAGCGATCTTATTTAAAAAGACAAACTGACTTAAGATGACTATAGAGTGATCTGGTTGACAATCAAACACTTTCAATGAGGCTGTAGCGCGATCTTGTTAAAGACAAACATGACTTAAGATGACGCTCAGGAATGATCTGGTTTGACAAAACTACTTTCAATGAGGCTGTAGCGCGATCTTGTTAAAAGACAAACATACTTTAAGATGACGGCTGTAGAGTGATCTGGTTGACAATCAAACACTTTCAATGAGGCTGTAGCGCGATCTTGTTAAAAGACAAACATGACTTAAGATGACGCTGTGGAGTGATCTGGTTGACAAAACTTTCAATGAGGCTGTAGAGCGATCTTGTTAAAAGACAATCTGACTTAAGATGACGCTGTGGAGTGATCTGGTTGACAAACACTGTCAATGAGGCTGTAGCGCGATCTTGTTAAAAGACAAACATGACTTAAGATGACGCTGTGGAATGATCTGGTTGACAATCAAACACTTTCAATGAGGCTGTAGCGCGATCTTGTTAAAAGACAAACATGACTTAAGATGACGCTGTGGAATGATCTGGTTGACATCAAAAACACTTTCAATGAGGCTGTAGAGCGATCTTGTTAAAAGAAAACATGACTTAAGATGACGCTGTGGAATGATCTGGTTGACAATCAAACACTTTCAATGAGGCTGTAGCGCGATCTTGTTGACAAAAAGACAAACATGACTTAAGATGACGCTGTGGAATGATCTGGTTGACAATCAAACACTTTCAATGAGGCTGTAGCGCGATCTTGTTAAAAGACAAACATGACTTAAGATGACGCTGTGGAATGATCTTGTCAACAGACTTACATCACGCCGAGCCAGACTGTGGACTGATGTTGTGAACAATTACCACTTCATGTGAGGCTATAGACAGATCTTATTGACAGTTAATCACCACTTCATGTGAGGCTATAGATCGCTCTTCTTGACAGACAATCACCTCTTCATGTGAGGCTGTAGATCGATCTTCTTGACAGACAATCACCTCTTCATGTGAGGCTGTAGATCAATCTTCTTGACAGACAATCGCCCTCTTCACGTGAGGCTATAGATCGATCTTCTTGACAGACAATCACCTCTTCATGTGAGGCTATAGATCAATCTTCTTGACAGACAATCGCCTCTTCATGCGAGGCTACAGGTCGATCTTGTGGACAAACAATCACCACATTAAATGAGGCTACAGGTCGATCTTGTGGACAAACAATCACCACATTAAATGAGGCTACAGGTCGATCTTGTGGACACACCACCACCACATTAAGTGAGGCTACGTGTCGATCTTGTCGACAAGCAATCACTACTTGAGGCTACAGGTCGATCTTGTTGACAGACCAGCACTACTTTAATTGAGGTTTTGGAGTGATCTTGTTGACAGACTAACACTACTTTAATTGAGGTTTTGCAGTGATCTTGTTGACAGACTAACACTACTTTAATTGAGGTTTGGAGTGATCTTGTTGACAGACTAACATGCAGGCTTTAATTGACGTTTTGCAATGATCTTGTTGACAGGCAAACACTACCTTAATTGAGGTTTTGGAGTGATCTTGTTGACAGACAAGAACTACTTTCAATTTGAGGTTTTGCAGTGATCTTGTTGACAGCCAAGCACTACTTTGGTGATTTTGGGGTTGCTTGTTTGACAGACAAGCACTACTTTAACTGAGGTTTTGGAGTGATTTTCCCTGACAGACTAACATTGGTTCTGATTGAGGTTTTGGAGTGATCTTCGAATGAGAGACTAAACCGAGGTTCCGTGTGTGTTTGCAGTGATCTTCTTGACACACGAAAAGCCCATCACCAACACTTTAATTGAAGGCCAGTTTTGCAGTGATATTGTTGACAGACTAACACTAGCATTGACGTTTTGAGTGAGAAATGACAGACTAACACTACTTTAATTGAGGGTTTTGCAGTGATCTTGTTGACAGATAAGCACGACTTCCAGCGAGGCTGTGGAATAACCATGTTGACGGACAAACGCTGTTTTAATTGCAGGCTGTAGAGTTTGGCGATTTTAAGTGGCGCTGAACGGGTTTTATTTTATTGACAGGCGCTTATGACCTTTTCAGAGGTCTGAATAGGGTTTTTAGTATCAGCATTTTATTATTATTAATTCACAACAGGCCAACTAACTCAGTGATCAGTCTTAAAAACTGGCCCCAGAAACAACTGTACAACATTTGACAACTCGTCTAGCTTTTCTCGCTGACAGACAAACAAAACTTTGGGACAGTTTTGATTTGCCAGTGTCACACCCTGATTCTTTGGCATGCAGGCACCTCTGAATACTGACCTTACAACCACCTTGTGACATGAAATGGCAACCCGCCCTAACAGGTCAATAGTGACCTTACAGAATGACAAACACGCTTACTTGCCTAGACGGTAGGGAGCTAAAACGGTGACCCAGCAAAACTCGGATTCAGCTTTCCCATTCCCTACAAACGCGTTGCCCGTGTCAGATGCAAAGTCGTACACGGGGAAATGTTTTTATTTCACAACAGACCAGTCATCTTCTACACTAGGCAACTAAGTCATTTCTTATATATAAGTACCTAAAACCCCTGCCTTTCTGTGCCCTCAGTTTATTTCTTTATTGTTGTTTGTTCCATTGATGATCACTGAACCAACTGAGTTTACGCTGGTTCTAATATTTTTTTAAGCAAATTCGAAATTTTTGGGATAATGCACCGCCAAAAAACGTAGACAAACGAATCACGAGACAAAACACGATGCGTTTCGACCTCTTAGGTCTTCTTCAGGAAAGATACAAAACACCCAGGACAACGAAAATGAACGAGGCGAAAGAAGTATACAGCGATCACAAGCGTACATTTCACTTTGCAACTAGATCTAACTTTGATTCCTACTGACTGCTGCTCTTCGTTGTTTTGTATTTCTCTTCGTGTCATCTGTTTTTGGTGCGAACGTGTTATCGCTGTATGCTTCTGTCGACTCGTTCATTTTCGTTGTCCTGGGTGTTTTGTATCTTGCCTGAAGAAGACCTAAGAGATCGAAACGCGTCCTATTTGTCTTGTGATTCGTTTGTCTACGTTTTTTTTGGCGGTGCATTAACCCCAAAATTTCAAATATGCTTAGAAGTCCGCCTGCAGTCGCCCCACTTTGCAACTAGATCTTTCTTTGAAGTGTATCACTATCCACATTGATGAACGCACTGCATGTGAATGAACCAAGGAGAGATCACTGGGAGATTGATTACTTCTGCACATATTGATGTTTTAATGATTACGTTTGACATATGATCTTGAACAGGAGATGTTAGCTGTTCATGACATGATCCAGCATGCTCACCGAGGACAGCGTGGAGCCAACCGCCAGAGCCCCTTCATCAAAAGAGAATAAAACTTATACAGCTAAACAAACCGTACAAACAGATTTGATGCATTACCTTCCTAGTGCCATCCTGAAGGCAGATCAGGCCAGACCCTGCCATGTCTTCACCACATCATGGCCAGACTTCACAGACCATGCCGTGTCTTAACCACATCATGGCCAGACTTCACAGACCATGCCGTGTCTTCACCACATCATGGCCAGACTTCACAGACCATGCCGTGTCTTAACCACATCATGGCCGGACTTCACAGACCATGCCGTGTCTTAACCACATCATGGCCAGACTTCACAGACCATGCCGTATTTTGCATCATGGCCAGACTTCAAAGACCATGCTCATCTTAACCACAGACATGGTCACAAAGAGGGCGTGACAAAAGTCCACCACAGTGCCATACCTAGCTATCAAACGCCCCACCGTCTGACGGCGCTGCAGAACATACCAATGACCCACCCCACAGTGTCAAATCTCTCTTCCTCACCTCCACATCACGACTGTATATATTACTCGCTGTAACTGGCGACAACAGAATTGGGGAACTTCTAAACCGATGCAATGCAAGTTTAAAAAAAAAATGACGCACACACACACGGCAGTCCTGAAAGAAGCCAGTGTCGGGGAGAATGATAACGGGGACACTAATGTGCACAGAATGCCCAACAGCTGGGGATGCAGTTTGTGCAATGACAACAGAACACGAGCAGCCTTTAGCATTAATGTTGACTACGCCATAGATTTTATCTCATACAATGGATGGATTTCTTCAATGAAACAATTCATAAGGAAAACGGGGTATCAAAATAGATAATAACACAGACATAAATCATAACACACCGAAGGCTTTAAATATTATTATGAAGAAAAATAACGGAGCCAAACAGTTCTATGAAATTTTCATTCAAGATGAGCGCAAGCCAAATTGCTGCTCCAAATGGCTAAAAACAACTGAATCTGAAATCCATTGGAATAAAGTCTTTGCTCATGTCCACAAAATCAAAGATATAAAATTAAAATGGCTACAAATTCGAATCATACACAGAATTATTGGTACAAATATTGTCTTAAATGCTATGGGCTTAACAAACACGACAAGTTGTACTTTTGTAACGAAGAGAGAGATTCGGTCCCAACACTTTTTATGATGATGTGCAACCATGCTCAAACTTTTTGGAAATAAGTTGAAAAGTTTATTAATGAAAAATGTCGAAACACAGCTAACATCAAAATCACACGAGATATCGTTATTTTTGGAATAGATCAACGTGTGAAAAAGAGACAGTTTTTGATTTCATTATTATGCTAGCTAAACTTCATATATATAAGTGCAAAATCAAAACACAAAAAGACCAAATGCTTCAATTTTTCAGTCAATTGAGCAATAGATATAAAATCGAATTGTTTAATGCTAAAGTCAACAACAATCTAAACCATTTTCATGCCTCATCGAACAACTAGAGGCCAATGATTCTTTAAGAAAACACTTCCTTAAGATCTTGATCTAATACACATTTCCATATGCCCAGTCTTCTTTCTTTCACAACCTCCCTCTGAATAGAGAAAGTGAGGAAGGAGAGGAGAAGCAGTGAGTTGTTAAATCTCGCAAAAGATGATGTCCTTTTCTTTTTTTCCACTTTTTTTTCCTGTTGTCTAAACTTATGTACGTGTCTATGTTTATCTTGCTTGTTTTGTTTGTTTGTTTTGTTTGTTCTTTGTTCCTTCTTTAAAAAAAAAAACTGTTTTGGACATATGCCATTAACTGTTTATACAGAAATGATGCTAATGTACATATGACTTGGCGCACTGTCCTCTTTATGCGCATTTGTAATCTCTATATTGTTTGATTAAAAATCTGAAAAAAAAAAAAAAGAACGAGCAGCCATACGGTTGTTCTGTATTTCCTTAGTTAGCTGTCATAATACGTCAGTCGACGCCCGTCCTGTCCACATCTCGGTCGCTCCACTGAACCAGCGTGAGCAGTGGTACTGCCATTACAGTAAGACAAGAGAAACCGAGAGTCAGAGCTCTGCGACATACTGCTGGATGATTTACAAAAAAGTGATCAGTGTATGTTGTTGTGTATTCCCATATGTTGTTGCATATCGCTATATGATTCATCTGCTCTGTTAATGATTGGGCAAACAACTAGCTTTCATTGTTTTACTTTGACCACCTAAGTATGTCATTCATTAAAAAGCGAGCACTGACATCATTATTTCCATACCTCCGCAGATCTGAGCATACAAGAAAATACGTCAACAGCCCTCTCCCTCTTCCATTTCCACTCTACCCCCCCCCCCCCCACCCCCACCTTCTTCGTCCTTTTTAAAATCCGAGTGACGTAAGATATATGACGTTTTTATACAGACATGACATCTCACGTAATGAAAGGTCTTTGTTTCTGACAAAAAAAAACATTTGAAAGGGAAAAAAAAAAACCCAAACTTTATCAATTTAGTCTCAAAGCGAAATGACTGAGGGCGGAAACTGAAGCAAGTTTTGAAAAGGAAGGATGTTATTTCCGCAAGACAATACAGACAAAAAGATCACAGGACAAAACACGATGCATTTCGACCTCTTGGGTCTTCTTCAGGCAAAAACAACATTTAGGACAATAAAAACGAAGAACGAGCAATTACTTATCTTCTCATATCGGCGCAAAAATAGTTGTTGAATGACACACTCTTCAATCAATCAACAACAATTCGTTAATGTTAGTTTGCTAAATGTTGTTTGTTTTTGCCTGAAGAAGACCCAAGAGGTCGACAGGCACCGTGCTTTGTCCTATAATCTGTTTGTCTGTATTGTCTTGCGGATATATCCTTTCTTTTAAAAAAAAAAAGTTATTAAGTTCACCTGTGCATTAGAAAAAAAAATCAGCTAAACATGGCATGTTAAATCACACATGTTGACAAGCCTGAAGACCTCACAGGATACTGACAGGGATCTGGGCCCAAGGAATCGGGCGAGTCGTTGAAGGTCAGCCACTGTCTTCACCACAGCTAGACGACGACGCCCCTTCAGTCTGCACATGTGCTGGGCCACGTTGTACGGCACCTTTCTGCTCCCAAGCACAATGAACGGAGGGGCTGTCCGCACACACACAACACACACACACACACACACACACTCACACACACACAGATAGATAAAAAAATAAGTAATGTATATATAAATATATATATATATATATATATATATATATATATATATATGTATATAATGCTGAACAATTAAGTAGTGGGGGAAAACAAGTACAGGTTAACAATTCTTCGATCATTATAGTAATGACTTGGCAAAGATTTGAAATCGAGAGAAACACACACACACACACACACACACACACAACACACACACATATATATAATATAGATAGAGAGAGAGAGAGAGAGAGAGAGAGAGAGAGAGTTATAAACAAAGCTTGCTCTTATGTCTTAGATTGTAGAAATAGGGGGTGATAAGCATTCATATCTGTAGTGGTAGATCATTCTGCCTAACTAACAGTATGTGCTTGAGTGGGTGAATGGGGAATAATAAATGCTTCTCAAAATGAACCTTCAGCAAGCTTATAGTCTCCAAAGGGAGAGAGAAACTCCAATGGGGGAGGAAGCTCACTAACATATAACTCCTGGTCAGATACCGGTATTTCGAAACCTGATTGTTTCTCCTTAGTGACCGCGGAAAGTGGTAATTTGACTCCTCTGCCCTTTTCGGTTTTTAAGAAGAATGACAATCTAAGACATAAGAGCAAGCTTGTTTATAATTCAATATTTCTTGCAGTCATTGCAACACCAAGCTGCTCTGTAAGTTGCTGGAATGGTGCTCGGTACTTATCCTTGGAATTTATTAGTTTATTACCTATCTATCTATCTATATGTATATATAGATAGATATATATATATATATATATATACACATATGCACACACACACACACACACACACACACACACACACACACACACATATATATATATATGACCACGATAAAGATTACAAAGATGGTACCAGGCATACTAAATGATGATGGGTTCATGGTGGTGGAGAGTGTGACAATTCACAGTCCTGTGAGAGGAGGCCATAGAAGTGCCGTGAGTAACCACAGGTGTGCTATGACAGGAAGTCATAGAAATACTGTGACAGTAACCACAGGTGTGCTATGACAGGAAGTCATAGAAATACTGTGACAGTGACCACACGTGAGCTGTGACAGCTGATAGGAGTGCCGTGACAGTAACCACAGGTGTGGTATGACAGGAAGTCATTGAAATACTGTGACAGTGACCACACGTGAGCTGTGACAGCTGATAGGAGTGCCGTGACAGTGACCACAGGTGTGGTATGACAGGAAGTCATAGAAATACCGTGACAGTGACCACACGTGAGCTGTGACAGCTGATAGGAGTGCCGTGACAGTAACCACAGGTGTGGTATGACAGCTGGTAGAAGTGCCGTGACAGTAACCACAGGTGTGCTATGGCAGCTGATAGAAGTGCCGTGACAGTGACCACAGGTGTGCTCTGACAGCTGATAGAAGTGCCGTGACAGTGACCACACGTGAGATGTGCTGGACAGGTAGCCATAGAAGTGCCGCGACTTGAGTCACAGAAGTGATTAAGCAGATGGTTGCGCGGTCAGAAGTGCACAGTTCTTTATCAATGACCATGTACAACAGTGTACAAGTCTTAGGATGGGTCTTTTTCTGCTTGTCTATCCTGGATTTCTGGAGTCTTCCTGTTGTCTGGTATCTTGAACTACAGTGGGCAGACTGGCTGTGTCCAGAACAATGGACGAATGTAGGTGTGGCTGCTATCATCAGGGGCTCTACGTGGGGTCTGGCCAGCTTCTGAGCCGCGAAGTTACAGTTACAAAGTTTGCAGGGTTTTAGAATCTTTTGTCAATTATGCTATTCCAGCACATTTGACACACAACTATTTACAATCTTTTGTCACTGATGCTATTTCAGCACATCTGAGACACAACTATTTACAACCTGTATGTCTAAGCACATTATGTCAAAGCAATCAAAATGCAGAGAATAGGTCAAGCAATTGATATAATCTATTTCGACTTTACGACAGCATTTGATTCAGTGTACAATGAAATACTTGCTGATGAAAGTAGAAAGCAGTGAAATTGCTGGAGGCACACTAAAACACAGAATTTTCCTGATGGGTGGGACACGGTACTAAAGCTACAAGACAACAGACGACAAAAGCTCAGATCCTTAGCTGCTCACCTCAAGGAAGCCTATCTGGTGTAGGGTCCGTCACAACTGGCATATAAGACTTTTCATACTTCATTAAAAGCGAATTTTTACAAATGATACAGAGAAGAATGATAACAAACAGAACTGCTTGTAGTTACAAAACAACCTATACACAATAAATAAAATCTGTAATCAGATTTCTCAAGATGCAAAGCAAGGCAAAATAGCAATGTTGAAAAAGAATGCTACGTGAAATCAATCTATAAATCCCGACTTTACGGAAAGCATTCAATCAGTGATGTGTAACAATGATTTATCCCACACGTGATGGAAAGAAAATCAGTGAAATTGCTGGAGGCACACTAAAACAGAGAATTTTCCTGACAGGAAGGACACGGTACTAAAGCTACAAGACGAGACGACAAAAGCTCAGATCCTTAGCTGCTCACCTCAAGGAAGCCTATCTGGTGTGGGGGTCTGTCACAACTAGCATACAAGACTTTTCACACTTCATTAAAAGCGAATTTTTACAAATGATACAGAGATGAATGATAACAAACAGAACTGCTTGTAATTACAAAACAACCTATACAGGCAATAAATAAAATCTGTAATAAGATTTCTCAAGATGCAAAGCAAAGCAATTGAGCTATAGCAATGTTGAAAAAGAATGCTACGTGAAATCAAGGCATAAATCCCGGAATCAACGGAAAAAAAAGAATCATGAGTGATGTTATAACAAGCTATCATTTGAATCCCACACGTAAATGGGTGGTCACTGAGGGCAAATCAATTGAATAAACGCATAAAAAAAAACATTCATTTTCTTATCTGGATAAAACAGTAACGAAAGTTCACAACGCTGTGATTGGTCCGAACTTGGAACATGCAAACAATGCTGGGCATCCATATCTCAAAGCACAATGTCCTTTGAAAAGGGTCAGACACGTGTCATAAGGCTTGAAAAGATGAAAAGACTTGAAGGGTAGATTCCACCACCTTAGAAGGGGGATTGGGTGGCGGATGATGTGAAGGCGGGGACGGGAGGGAGGTCGTAAGGTGGAAGGGGGATTGCTAGGAGTGGCTTACGTAAACGCACTTGTTAAGACACACATTAGCGCGTTTACAACTACATGCGCACACTCATACTCACGTAAACCCGCACCTGCCCCAGTGAACTGACCTTGACTGTGGCCGCCCCCATGAAGCGTGGTGGGATTGGCTGCGAAAAAAAAAAAAATTGTATCAGCTAAGAAAGACAGCACGCAAGAAAGGAGCATCGCTATACACGCTGCAATGCAACGATGGCATGTTCAGTGTTATCTCGTATTAGCAATATCAGTTTATTATTTTTCACAGTCTTTGAGTTTTATAATTTCATTACAATTGTTTGTCTCACATCATTATTCCTCTTGAATATTCCACACACAACACACACACACACACACACACACACACACACACACACACACACACACACACACACACACACACACACACACAGAGAGAGAGAGAGAGAGAGAGAGAGAGAGAGAGAGAGAGAGAGAGAGAGAGAATGAAGAGACGAGCGGGAAGAGACTAGAGGGATTGGAGATGTTTCACTGGTGTGTGTGTTGGCGTTGCATGTGACGAACAGGCAAGCTGGGCAGCGTTGAGTGTGATAACTTCATTCATAGGCTTTCTCTTTTTTTTCCACATTGTCTGAGGTCATCAGAGATGAAGCACATATTGTCGTCATTACTGTATTGTCATCATCGTCATTATAATTATCATTATTATGTCATCATCATCATCATCATCATCATCTTTTCATTTCATTGTTGTTATTTTTTTTTTTCTTTTTCTTCTTCTTCATATCACCATGGGCGTCATCTCATCATCATCATCATCATCATCATCATCAGTAGTAGTAGTAGTAGTAGTAGTAGTAGTAGTAGTAGTATAGTATCACTATCATTATTATCATCACAATGTGTTTTATCATCATCATCATCATCATCATCATCATCATCATCATTCTTACCATTATCTGCAAAGTTAACACACTACTGCAAAGTCTGTGCCGACATTCTAGACTGTATCCCATTTTGGTGAACAGAGTCGGTTGCAACACGAACACTGGCAACTAGAATGATGGGATGTGGCCCGATACTGCAATGTATGGCCAGCCAAAGTAACACCGGCTCTTACTGCCATCGTCACATCTCATACTGAAGGAAAGCACGGAAAGCAAACGGAAAAAGAAAGGCAAGAATATTGTCTCAAAAATGTAACATTTGATTTAAGGCACCCCTCTCTCTCTCTCTCACACACACACACACACACACACACACACACACACACACACACACTTTTCTGTCCGCCCCCTCTCCAAAGAACACACACACACACACACACACACACACACACACACACACACACACACACACACACAAAAGCGTCTTTTTCTGGTCTCGGAGGAAGACTGATATTTGGGGCTGTTTATCAGTGTAAAACGGAAGGGACAGTTTGCCCCAGCAAGGACGCAGACACTCACAATAAGAACAAATGGCCATTTTGGGTATCTTGCAGTTGCCAGCAATGTGCTGGGAGCCGTCCCGTTTGGTATAGTAACATCCCAGATTGGTCTTCTGGTCGCTGCGTTCTAGGTATGTAGACTTGTGGTAGGGCGAGCGCATCCTGTCCAGGCCCTTGTCTGAAGCCAGGATATGCGAGTTGCCGGCGACCCATGCACTGCCTGCACGTGAAAGGGCAAAGGCTGGTCAGTAGGTGGGTGGAAGGAGACGTAGGTGAGTTCGTGTTGGTGGGCTGCTGTGGAGGTGGTGTGATCTGGGGATTCTGCTGGGATGTCGGAGCGACGTGGATGTGAAGGTGTTGCTAGGGCGGGCGGTGGGGGTGGGGGTGGGGGGTGGGGGGGGGGGGGAGAGGGGCGGGGGCACAGGGTGATGTCAGGTCAGATGTGACGTGGCGTGATGCTGTATTGTGATGTGACGTGGCGTGATGCTGTATTGTGATGTGACGTGGCGTGATGCTGTTGTGATGTGACGTGGCGTAATCCTGTATTGTGATGTGACGTGGCGTGATGCTGTATTGTGATGTGACGTGGCGTGATGCTGTATGTGATGTGTGACGTGGTGTAATGCTGTATTGTGATGTGACGTGGCGTGATGCTGTGATGTGATGTAACGTGATGTGATGCTGTGTTGTGATGTAACGTGACGTGATGCTGTGTTGTGATGTGACATGGCGTGATGCTGTGTTGTGATGTGATGTGACATAGCGTGATGTTGTGTTGTGATGTGATGTGACGTGGCTGATACTGTGTTGTGATGTGACGTAGCGTGGCTGATGCTGTGATGTGACGTGATGTGGCGTGATGCTGTGTTATGATGTGTGACGTAGCGTGATACTGTGATGTGACGTGACGTGGCATAATGCTGTGTTGTGATGCGACATGACACGGTGTGATGTTGTGATGTGACGTGACGTGGCGTGATGCTGTGATGTGATGTGATGTGATATGACGTGGCGTGATGCAGTGTTGTGTGATGTAATGTGATGCTGTGTGATTTGTGACGTGGCTGATGCTGTAATGAGATGTGATGTGACGGGACTGACACTGTGTTGTGATGTGATGTGACGTGGCGTGATGCGCTGTTGTGATGTAATGTGATGCCGTGTTGTATGTGATGTGACGTGGTGTGATGCTGTGAGGTAATATGATGTGAAGTGGCGTCATGCTGTGATGTGATGTAACGTGGCGTGATGCTGTGATGTGATGTGACGTGGCGTGATGCTGTGATGTGATGTAACGTGGCGTAATGCTGTGATGTGATGTGACGTGGGCGTAATGCTGTGATGTGATGTGACGTGGCGTAATGTGACGTGGCGTGATGCTGTGTTGTGATGTGACGTGGCGTGATGTTGTGATGTAATGTGGTGTGACGTGATGCTGTGTTGTGATGGCTTGCTGTGAGGTATGTGTTTTGTGATCTGTTGATTTTTTTCATGTTGTGATGTCGTGCTGCCTGGCACATTGTGGTATGATGTGTCGGTGTTTGGTATTTTGAGTTTGTGATGCATGTTGTCTGACCTTGAATATTTGGCATGTTGAACTATATTGGTGTTTGGTACGTTGTGATGTGTTGTTCGTTCTGTTGTGCTTTGGTAAGTTGTTTGTTATGCTGTCTTGTAAAACGTCGCTGTTTGCAGGGTTTTTAGTCACTATTTGGTCTGTTAATCTGTGATGTATTGATATACCTGATATGTTTTGTTTTGAAGCAATGTTGTTTCTTATGACATGTTGTGCTTTATTGTTTCTCTAGTTTGTGTGTTGGAAGATGTTGTGGCCTGGAATGATGCCTGTTCGTGCCTTGTTGTGTCCTGGGCTGTGTTGTCCTGTGCTGTGTTGTCCTGTGCTGTGTTGTCTTGGGCTGTGTTGTCCTGGGCTACAGTGCTTGTAGTGTATTGCTTTCTCTTGTGAGGATGTCTTGTTTTATAGGACGTGGCATGTTTGTGCCACATGTTTGATTATTGTGATTATTTACCATTCGAAACCGCATTTTACAACTGTGCATGAAAACATATCTAGTCTGAATCGCATGGGCATGTTTTATCGCACACACACACACACACACACACACACACACACACACACACACACACACACACACACACACACACACACACACACACACAAACACACGCATGCACGCACGCGCGCGCGCGCGCCTATATTAACATCATTCAGAAATGTAGATTATCACACATAAGACTGCATGCGCAAAAAAAAAAACGACCCCACAGCCCCCAGAAAACAAAACAAAAAGCAACAACAACAAAAAAAAAAACGAAAAAAAAAAACAAACAGGAAACACACACACACACACACACACACACACACACACACACACACACACACACACACACACACACGCGCGCGCGCGCGCGCGCGCACACACTCACACACATGTCTAATCATGACTCACACACGCACATAAAAACTCACGCACGCACGCACACTCACTCACACACACACACACACACACACACACACACACACACACACACACACACACACACACACACACACACACACACACATACTTTCAACCCCCTCACTGCACATACAGAGACCAAGCCTCACCCAAAGGGCCCCATTTCAGTGTCACCAGGAAGGCTTTGAGGCTTAACCAAGCGGCCACACTGTCCACACGGGCCAGCTGGGAATCGTAGGCACAACACGTGAGAGCTGCTCGGTGCCAGGCCATTTTAGTGACGATCACCTGTGTAGCAGTGCTTGCCAAACTGCCGCCACCCTGGTTTACAGTTCTTCGCATCCGGTTGACCTGAGTCACACACACACACACACACACACACACACACACACACACACACACACACACACACACACACACACACACAGAGCTAAAGACAGACCATGAAGGTACCTTCTGTGTTGTCTAACGGTCCTACCTCCCTGTCCGCAGTGCTTCGTACTCGGAAGGTCTCGGGCCACAAACCATCACCCGCCAAGCAAACTGTTTCGGCCACAGAAGTGGACCTGCCGTGTATGAAATGGTTTATAGACTCTACACCGTTCCCTGACCTGCGTGCATTCCAAGGTCCAACACCTGGTCCGCCCTCACACCATCCGTGTCCAGGGAAGTCTGGAGGGCGGACGCTGCTCCAAGGATCCTCCTCATATTGCTCTACGGTCGAATACATAATACGGCCACAAAATGTACCCCCACATCTTTTCACACTCGAGTGGTGATAGGTCTGTCGTATGTGTTGTGATGACTGCACCGATGATGACGATGATGACGAAGAACAAATTAATCATGAAGATGATGATGAAGATCAATATAACGATGAAGATGATGACGAAGATTAATAATGATGATGAAGATGATGACGAAGATTAATATAATGATGAAGATGATGACGAAGATCAATATAATGATGAAGATCATGACGAAGATCAATATGATGATGAAGGTGGTAATGAAGATCAATATAATGATGAAGATGATGACGAAGATCAATATAACGATGAAGATGACGACGAAGATCAATATAATGATGAAGATGATGACGAAGATCATATAACGATGAAAATGACGACGAAGATCAATATAACGATGAAGAAGATGATGATGAAGATCAATATAACGATGAAAATGATGAAGAAGATGAATATAATGATGAAGATAATGATGAAGATCAACATAATGATGAAGATGATGATGAAGATCAATGTAACGATGAAGGTGGAGAATGTGTTCCAGGCAACAATGTCAAGATCATCCCACATATGTTCACAGCGGAAGGTTGAAGAAAGACCGCAACATGTAGCACGTCTTGAATCTATTGTGTGATGACGGCACATGTCGTGGCCATGGCAACATGTAGCACGTCTTGAATCTATTGTGTGATGACGGCACATGTCGTAGCCATGGCAACATGTAGCACGTCTTGAATCTATCGTGTGATGACGGCACATGTCGTGGCCATGACAACATGTAGCACGTCTTGAATCTATCGTGTGATGACGGCACATGTCGTAGCCATGGCAACATGTAGCACGTCTTGAATCTATCGTGTGATGACGGCACATGTCGTGGCCATGACAACATGTAGCACGTCTTGAATCTATCGTGTGATGACGGCACATGTCGTGGCTATGACAACATGTAGCACGTCTTGAATATATCGTGTGATGACGGCACATGTCGTGGCCATGATGGAGGTGTATAGCCCAGGACCACAAACCAAGAGCAGGTATCCCCCACAAACACCACCAATACCACCCACAGTCAGACCACTACTAAGATCATTTCTATTGCTGCAAGTCCCCCCCCCCCCCCCCCCCCCCACCCCCTGTCTCTGCATATAGTTAGGGAGGGAAAGACAAAGGGGAAAATTCGACACTGGCAATAACTGATAGCAAACACCCAAACACTCACTCAACCAGACCACCCAAGGATTTTACAAAGACAATAACAGTTTATTAATTATAAATCGACAATACTCATTCATTCCATATGGGGAGAGAGGCCTAACCAAAGAAGACTGAAGACAGAGGAGAGACCAAGTGAGAATAGAATGGTAAAGAAGAGGGGAAAGAACCTATCAGTTCTAAGTTACCTATGGAAAAAAATAACCCAAAAGCCCAAGAAAGCAAAACCTCCTTCCCCCCGGGACTCCCACTACCAGCCCAACTAATAAAGAATTTCATAATGAAAGAAGAACGATAGAGGAGAGACAGACTAAATAAGATTCAAGACAGGTCAAAAAACCTTCACACCACCAAAGCAATCACAACCATTTCCACTCAGTCACTCCAAAACAGCCAGACTTCATTTCATTTCCTCGTCAACCATGCCAGCCTGCATGTAATTCACTCCTATTTCAGTCCCACGTCCACGGCAACACAACACAAGCACGAATACACTTAGACATCACCCAAGTCCGAGTTCCTGCGACGCACGGTCAGCTCTAAATTGTCCCACATCCAGGGCCACATGGATCAGCCAGAACAGCAGCGTTGAAGAAGTCCCGGTCCCACGTCGTCAGTTCCAGAAGATGGGAGGGAGGGACGTGACAGACCTCCAGGGTGTCCAGGGGTGTCCAGAGGTGGATCCGGCCCAAAACGGCGGGTGAAAGGGGGAGATGAAGAGGTAGATATGCTGGTCAGCTCCTGCCCAGCGAAGAACCCAGGGGCTGTTCAGCCGTTCCCCACCAAGGGAAACCGGTGGGGCGACCAAAGGGAAGATGTGCCAGTGGTTGGGAATAGAGATTCCCCCAAAAACGCAGCGCTTTCCTCCAACCCAAAAAGGTTAAGGACCAGCCGCTGATCTGCACCGAAGCAGACAAAAATGACCCCACTGCACTGGGACAGCGATCCCACTCGACTCAACGTTGAAATCCGAGTGCCACTTCACTCTCTTGCCTCCTTCCTCCAACCCTGAAACTCGTGAACACTACCTCTCTCCGCCAGAGTTAAACTGTACTGACACAAACTTAACGAAAAACACGTGCAGGCAGCACAAAACCGCTCAGCCACACTCCTGTCACCCAATACAAGAAGTGGAAAAGAAAAATGCAGTGGGGGATGCAGGAAAAAAAAAAAATAAATACACGGACAGCACGCCAAGCCCTTCAGCCAAATGGTGACAGTCTCGTGTGAAACCAGCAGACACTGCTAAGGGTGTTTCACACTGCTAAAGCAAGGGTGAGTAGGCTGGCGACCGTCCGTGACAGAAAAAAAACTCTGAATTTAAAACGAAGAAAAAAAAAAACAACAAAAAACAAAGTGAGCACAGCACACGGCTTTAGTCAAAGGACTGGCAGCTGCCTCCTTACGTTTCCTTTGACTTCCCCTCTTTGGATATTTTCTGTCCCCCATCCCACCCCACCCCACTCATCCTTTCTCACGTTTCTTTTTTGTTTTTATTTTTGTTTTGCTCTGTTCTCTCTCTCTCTCTCCCTCCCTTCCTCCCCCCCCCCCCCCCGCTGCTCTCTCTCTCTGACTTTATTCTAGGCGAAGATTGGGAGCGGGGGGGGGGGGGGTGGGGGGGGGGCAGGTTGGATTTTAAAAAAAAAAGAAGAAAAAACAACATGACGTCCTCTGTCTGTCCATCTGTCTGTCTGTCTGTCTGTCTGTCTGTCTCTCTCTCTCTCTCTCTCTCTCTCTCTCTCTCCCCTACCTTTGTTTTAGTTTTTGAAGGCACAGTGTAGAAATGGGCATTGTCGCTGATCTAATGTCACCACCATGTAAAATATACATATTCCTAGATATAGCGCTTCTGTATCTGTATCTCTGTCTCTCTTTTCCTTCTACAAAGGTAAATATACATGTTTTGTGTTGGATTCGTCGTCAGTGACGTGCAAACAATAAGGAATGTAAGCAAGACTATATTATCTAAATTTCTCAATCTTTTTCTTTCTCTATTCAATTCTTTCTTAGTAACCATAATACCAGTATAACATCAGTACTTTCCAGTCCTCTGCTTATCGACCAATCATATCACCAAAACTGGACAGGACATGATGTTGATACTTTACATTTATTAAAGCTTTCGAAGACCGTTCCAGTTGCTACCTTTAACACAATTATTACTGGGATTACTATTACTGTCCACATTTTAATGTAGTGATTGTTATATACTGACGTTGATGATGTTACCATTCTTTTATTTCCAGTAGCCAACACTTAAAAGCTGACATGATTGTGATACCGTGTGATTCCCTGTATCCCTGGAAAATCTGCGCAAAGAATTTTTCCTCTGTTTTTTTGTTTTCTCCTGTTCTTTCTCTCAGCTTTTCTATCTGTCTTTCCCATCCATTTGCTTGAGTAAAAAAAGGAAAGAAAGTCTTGATTTGAAGTCTTCAGATTTTCGCCTATTGTCTGAAATATGTGACACAAAGAAGTATAAGTGGCACTGGCTGACCGTCGACAGAGTGCTGATATGCCAGAGGAATCGGTATATCAGTTTCTTGCTTAATGCACGGAAACAGCACACTGGCTTAGTGTTGGACCAGTCTCTCATTTTGATCTTCGCCTGCCAGTGAGAAACTTAGAATGACTTAACATCTGTCAACTATTTTCGTTACGACGCCTTGAACCTAAAAGCAGAGAGAGAGAGAGAGAGAGAGAGAGAGAGAGAGAGAGAGAGAGAGAGAGAGAGAGAGAGAGAGAGAGAGAGAGAGAGGGGGGGGGAGTGGAAGTTGTGGCAGAGGGGAGGAGGGAATGGGAGGAGGTATGGGAGAGCTCCAGCATTGTTTATTACTGACAAATATGATACAGTGATATTAAGTCAATCTATGTCATCAGCCTGAATCATGGTGATGCTCGCGGGGGATCGGATTCTGACGGCCTGAAAACCCTTCCGTGTACTCAGCAGTAAACCAGTAAACCTGGTTACAGCAGAAAAAAAAGGTAGACACAGCTGATGGCCACTGCCCAAGGATGGGCTCCGCCCTCCATAATCCATAATGCTGTACGCCCAGTCACGTTGAATCTTTCACGGTTCGCTGCCCGCTCAGCCATTCGGCCCCTTAAGTCACCAGGCTATGGGATGTTAACCTCCCCTTTTTTTTTTTTACACTAACCAATATGGCCCCTTGGCCATTGACTGCTTTGGGATGCTGTGAAATCCTGTTTTTGAACCCTTTAGTGGTAAGAATACCACAGAATCGAGGATGGAATATCCCCATTTCTTGCCAAGGTAGGGCAATGAGACCAAGGTAGGGCAATGAGGCGAGCTTCACTGATGAGTCCGAGTCAGCGGACCAAAGGCTCCTCTGGATAGGCAACCATAAATGGCTGTGTTTTCAGACAAAGTATACTAGTCGCCATAACACAAGTGGAAATTGATACCGTACCTCCCTTATTTACTGCTAAAACACCAGCTCGCTCGCTCTCTCTCTCTCTCTCTCTCTCTCTCTCTCTCTCTCTCTCTCTCTCTCTCTCGTCATGTGTGCGTGCGTGCGTGCGTGCGTGCGTGCGTGTGTGTGCGTGTGTGTGTGTGTGTGTGTGTGTGTGTGTGTGTGTGTGTGTGTGTGTGAGCGCGCGCGCGCGCGCGCGTGCACGCTGCTTGTGTCCTAAGATGAAAAAAAGGTACCGCCAAATCCAAGGTTTCCGCATCGTCGTCTTCAGGGTCCTTGGAGAGACATCAAAAGCACTGTTTCTGGCAGTCGACAACGGGAATGCATTTGCCATCGATGCCGTCACGGATGTACCCGTCTTTGCACGAGCAGCCTTGGCTTGTAGCTTGGGTATTGCAATTGCCCTCCGCGTCCCTGTCTTTGCATGTGTTTTCACAGTCCCGTTTTGTTGACATCGTAGACAGTGAATGGATCCTTGCTGCAGTCTTCACCTGAATAGGGAGACGTGGAATGTGAACAAGGGAAGGCTCATAGTGACTGAGTTTGTGTTAGGCCACCATACTTGGCCGTTAGCAAAGACAACCAAAATTATCGTCAAACACTTAGATTCAGCGCACAGATTTCCAACGAGCTCAGACATCTCTCTCTCTCTCTCTCTCTCTCTCTCTCTCTCTTGTGAGCTGGAGAAGCGTTCTGAGTACACTGCACTGTCGTTGAGGCAACATAGACAAACCGTGACCTTGGTTTTTGTTTGTTTGTTTGTTTGTTTTTTTTTTTTCCCCCCCGGACTCCAAAAATGGCACATGAATGAACGGCAACTTTAAATAGTTCTACCTGACGGAAGTATGCTCATAGTAAGAGTTTAAAATAACTCGTAAGAAATTTGAAAAAGAAAAGAAGGGCAGATGACCGTGTGACTTTGTTCGGCAGTCAACTGCCAAAATGCCAGAAACAAGAAGATTTCTGACAGAAAATTATTCTTCAAATTCCAAAGGAAGAAAGAAAGGTAAGTCAAAGGTGGAGGTAAAGCTGCCCCCCTCGCCATTCCTAGATGTCAGTGACCTTACCCTTAACTTGAAATATACGTAGATTAATTACACTTGTTTTGTAAGACACACAGAGATAATTTGTCAAATATTCGTCGCAGGGTGGGCGGTGTGTGTGTGGTGTGGTGTGGTGTGTGTGTGTGTGTGTGTGTGTGTGTGTGTGTGTGCGTGCGTGCGTGTGTGTGTGTGTGTGTGTGTGTGTGTGTGTGTGTGTGTGTGTGTGTGTGTGTGTGTGTGTGTGTGTGAGAGAGAGAGAGAGAGAGAGAGAGAGAGAGAGAGAGAGAGAGTGCAGAATTCAACTTTTGCCTGGCAATGCCACTTCATCAGTTAGTTAATTCGGTGTAATGTTTCGTGCCTTTCAAGTATTGCACAAAAATCTTTCTTCAAGATCATTTCGCATTGACCCAAACCCGGGCATGATGTAACAACACGATACAGTCCTTAATGATGTAACAACCCCATGCCGTCCTTTCTGATGTAACAACATCATACTGTCTTTAATGATGTAACAACATCACACCGTCCTTAATGGTGTACAATACCATACTGTCCTTAGTGATATGACAACACTGTGCCGTCCTTAATGACATAAGAACACCATGCCGTCCTTAATGATGTAGCAACACCACGCCGTCCTTAATGATGTAGCAACACCATAACTGTCCTTAATAATGTAACAACACCATGCCGTTCCCAATGATGTAACAACACCACGCCGTCCTTAATGATGAGCAACGCTATACTGTCCTTAATGGTGTAACATCATGCTGTCCTTAATGATGTAACAACATCACACCGTCCTTAATGATGTTACAACACCACACTGTCCTTAATGATGTCACAGCACCATACAGTCCTTAATGATGTAACAACACCATACCAGTCTTAATGATGTAACAACACCACGCCGTCCTTCATGATGCAACAACACCACGCGTCCGTCCGTAATAATGTAACACCACCACGCCATCCTTAATGACGTAACAACACCACGCCGTCCTTAATGATGTAACAGCACCACGCCATCCTTAATGACGTAACAACACATGCCGTTCTTAATGATGTAACAACACCACGCCGTCCTTAATGACGTAACAACACCACGCCGTCCTTAATGATGTAACACCACCACGCCGTGCTTAATGACGGAACAACACCACGTCGTCCTTAGTGATGTAACAACACCACGCCGTCCTTAATGATGTAACAACAACACCACGCCGTCCTTAATGATGTAACAACACCACGCCGTCCTAATGACGTAACACAACACCACGCAGTCATTTGAAACATGGCCGCACAGGTTGTCATACGCAAGACAATACAACTCAACTGCAGGAAAAGAAGAAAACATGAATTAGCCGTCGTTGGAACATTTGAATGCTAACAGAACAGATGGAAGCGGAAGTAGGACAGTGGTATACAAATACGTTTTTTTTTTTTTTTTTTTACATAAATTAAGTGGACTCACAGAAACCACGAAGCAGAATGTCAATGACTGCGAATCAAAGAGGAGGAAGGAAACTGTAACTTGGCATGCGCACATCTGCCGTTAAATACACCCTGCGTAATTCTCAAAGGGGGCGAGTTCGATTCGGATTATACTGATTGATCAAAGACTGAGAGAAAAGTCAAGATGCACACTTCTGATTGATCAAAGACTGAGACAAAGGTCAAGATGCACTCTTCTGTCCTAGTTGAGTACAGCTTTGAACAGGAGGCCTCTGTGCAGCCAGTGCCTGCCTTCTGGCATCGCTCTGTGAGAGGTCATGGGTTGGCTGTGTGGTGTGGGACATGTCAGTACCATCAGCATGCTTTGAAGGACACACAGCATCAGAAAACGTTCAGTCTCGTCACACTGAGTGTGGTTGGGCGGACTCGAGGACAGGTTCTTCAACAAACTCAAACTCCAATAGTTTAACTGCAAAGGCAGCAACGAGGTCAAGAACAAAAGTAGAACACACGCGCCCGGCGCATTTACTGAAAAACTATGAAAGAAAATATTTGCAAAACAAAATGTTCTTCCTGAAATTACTCCGGCATTTTTGTGTTAACTAATATCAGTTCCTCTCTTCGTTTTCGGTGCTTTAGAAATGAACAGAGCTACAGAGCGAGTTACAATTCTCTTTTCATTTGGCAGCAGTGAAAGAAGCCGAGTGTGTTGACAGACGACAGCAGCACGCCACGACCAAACTCTGACCCTATTCTGGACCAGCCAACCAGAGACGAGGAAACAGTAAGCAGCAGGAAATCCATGCATGCACTCAGAACCAGGTCAACCACCCGCCAAGCTCGTTTGAATGAACTGGCAGGCGGGGCGGTGCGCGTGGAGAGAAGGAACGTGGAGTGGGGGGACGTGGAGTGGGGGAATGTGGAGTGGGGGACGTGGAGTGGGGGGACGTGTGAGTGAGTGGAAGTGATGTGAGGGAACGTGGTGTGAGAGAGAACGTGGGTGAGGGAGGAGAGTGGTGAGGGGGAATGTCGTGAGCGAGGAGGTGTGCGCGAATAGGGGGTAGGCCGAGACCTGCAGTATTAATGTGGGACACATAACGCGCAGGACATTCCTACGCATGCACGCGTTAACAAACCAGACACTGGGGGAGTCTCCAACAATCACGGTTGTGTGGGCTCAAGAAACGAGTCTTCTCTGTTACTTGTTGGTTCTTCAACAAGAAAACGAGAGAAAGAACACTACAGGTACATCTGAGGAACCTGTCTGTAAGTAAAATATTACGCTCTGAATCGTTGTGAAATGGAACCGTGCCGCTTCAAACTCCCATTCAAATCTATAGTAGTCATTGGATTAGCAAAGAAATGTGTGTTTCACTTCTGCAGTCACACATCCGAGACGTGTATTTCGGTACAAACGATGCTGTACAAACAATGCAGAAAACTATGCAGTACAAACAATGCAGTACAAACAACGCAGAACAAAACAATGCAGTACAAACAATGCAGAACAAACAATGCAGTACAAACAATGCACGTGGGTAACATGATGCTTCGGAGCACTTAAGGATTAAACATTTTTATGTTGATGTGCTTCGTGTGCGACTTCCTTACATCTTGCGTGCCTGCTTGCTTGCGCGCGCGCGCGCGCGCGCGCACACACACACACACACACACACACACACACACACACACACACACACACACACACACATATGTGTGCGCGCATAAGCTCACAGAGAGAGAGAGAGAGAGAGGTTCAGCCATATGATCTCAACACAATGTGCGTGGGAAAGAAAATCGGAGGGTAGACAGGAGAAAGTCTAAATCAGAGAAAAAGTCTGAAACAGACAGACACAGTGATGACGTAGAAGATTGTGGCTGGATGGACATGGAGTGGAGATTTATGGGGACTGTGGCTGGATGGATTTTGGAGTGGGGTTTATGGGGACTATGGTTGGACGGACATGGATTGTGAATTGATGGGGGACTGTGGTTGGATGGACTTGGAGTGGGGATTCATGGGGACTGTGGCTGGATGGATTTGGATTTGGAGTGGGGATTATGGGGATTTATATGGTTAGATGGACATCGATTGGGGGATTTATGGGGACTGTGGCTGGATGGACTTGGAGTGGGGATCTATGGGGACTATGGTTGGATGGACTTGGAGTGGGGATTTATGGGGACCGTGGCTGGATGGATTGGGAGTGGAGATTTATGGGGACAGGTGGCTGGATAGACATGGAGTGGGGATTATGAGGACTATAGTTGGATGGACATGGAGTAGGAATTATGAGGACTATGGTTGGATGGACTTGGAGTGGGCGTGGGGATTATGAGGCTACTATGGTTGGATGGACTTGAGAGGGGATTATTATGAGGACTATGGTTTGCTAGACTTGAGTGTGGATTATGAGGACTGGTTGGATGGACATGGAGTGGGGATGTAGGACTATGGATTTATGGGGACTATGTTTGGATGGACTTGGAGTGGGGATTTATGGGGACTGCGGCTGGATGGACATGGAGTGGGGATTATGAGGACTTTAGTTGGATGGACTTGGAGTGGGGATTAATAGGGACTATGAGTGGGGATTTATGGGGACTATGGTTGGATGGACTGGAGTTGGAGTGGGGATTTACTTGGGGGGACTATAGTTGGACTATGGTTGGATGGACTTGGAGTGGGGAGGGAGTGATTGGATGGATGGGGGACTGTGACTGGACTGGACGATGGATGGAGTGGGGATCTATGGGGACTATGGTTGGATGGACATTGAGTGGGGATTTACGGGGACTATGGTTGGATGGACATGGAGTAGTAGCGATTTATGGGGACTATGGTTGGATGGACATGGAGTGGGGATTCACGGGGACTATGGGTTGGATGGACATGGAGTGGGGATTCACGGGGGGGACTATGGTTGGATGGACATGGAGTGGGGATTTACGTACGGGGACTACAGTTGGATGGACATGGAGTGGGGATTTACGGGGGACTATGGTTGGATGGGATGGACATGGACTATGGTTGGGATTTATGAGGACCGTGGTTGGATGGACATGGAGTGGTGATTTACGGGGACTATGGTTGGATGGACATGGAGTGGGGATTTACGAGGACTATGGTTGGATGGAAATGGAGTGGGGATTTGCGGGGACTATGGTTGGATGGACATGGAGAGGGGATTTACGGCACGGGGACTACGGTTGGATGGACATGGAGTGGGGATTTACGGGGACTATGGTTGGATGGACATGGGAGTGGGGATTTATGAGGACCGTGGTTGGATGGACATGGAGTGGAGATTCATGAATACCGTGGTTGGATGGACATGAAGTGGGGATTTATGAGGACCGTGGTTGGATGGACATGGAGTGGGGATTTATGGGGGATTCAAGAGCACTGTGACTGCATGGACTGGGTCAGCGGGAATGGAGACGACCATAGCTGCATAGACTTCTCGTAGGGGATTGGAGGACACTGTGTAAGGAGGGACATGCTGATAGCCTCCACTCCACCATAAGACTGTCAGTTAAACACATTGACGCTGACAGAGGATTGCTCGTAAGCTGAGATTCAGAGACCAGTTACAGCAGGTACTAGTGAACACTACCGATGCTGACTGAACAGCACACTGACCAGCTGTCTTGTGACCATCTGATATCAAGACTACATGTGGATTTCTGGAGCCGGTTATGGCTAGATGAACCTGCTTCTTGGGGAAAAGGAGGGGGGGGGGGGGGATCATGAGGAGATGGGATGAGCAGCCGTGACGGAGAAGAATGTACTGACAGAGAATGGAGGGAGGCGCAACCCAAAGTGTAACAAGATGCAAAGCATATAAACGTACTCCCAATTTATCTTGAATACGCGCAAGATATTCCATAAAAAAAAAACAGTTTTGGCCCGTTATAGCCGTTAGTAACGGCTATTCTGGTAAACATCGGCCATCATCTGTCACCCATTATGAACATACCTACAAATTTTCAGAAAGATCGGCCATGTACTTTCTGAGATTTTCCACAAAGAAGAAAAACAATTATGGGCCGTTCTAGCCGTAGTAACGACTATAACGGTCAAATAACACGTCGGGCATGATCCGTGACCCGTAATGAACATACCTACAGATGATTTTCAGAGAGATCGGCCAAGTACTTTCTGACATATTCCATAAGGAAGGAAAACCGTCCTTTCTGAGATATTCCACACACACACACACACACAAAATTATAGCCGTTAGTAATGGTTATAACGGTTAAAATAACACATCGGGCATCATCCGTGACCCATAATGACCATACCTTCAAATTTTCAGAAAGATCGGCCTAGTACTTTTCTAAGATATTCTTCTATAAAGAAGAAAAACCGTTATGGGCCGTTATAGCCGGCCGTTGGTAAATGCTATAACGGTAAAATAACACACCGGGCATCATCCGTGACCCATAATGAACATACCTACAAATTTTTTAGAAAAATCGGCCAAGTACTTTCTGACATATTCCATAAGGAAGGGAAAACCGTTAAGGGCCGTTATGGCCGTTAGTAAGGGCTATAACGGTAAACTAAAACATCGGACATCATCCGTGACCCATAATAAACATATCTACAAATTTTCAGAAAGATCGGCCAAGTACTTTCTGAGATAGTCCATAGAAAAGAAAAAACTGTTATGGGCCGTTATAGCCGTTAGTAATGGCTTATAACGGTAAAATAACACACTGTGCATGATCCTTGACCCATAATGAACATGCCTACAAATTTTCAGAGGGACTGGCCAAGTACTTTCTGAAATATTCCATAAAGACTGAAAAACCGTTATGGGCCGTTATGGTCGTTAGTAAGGGCTAAAATGGGTAAAATAACACATTGAGCATAATCTGTGACCCATAATGAATACACCTACAAATTTTTAGGAAGATCGGCCCAAGTATTTTCTGAGATATTCCATAAAGACTGAAAACCGTTATGGGCCGTTATGGCCGTTAGTTCGGGCTATAAACGGTAAAATAACACATCGAGCATGATCCTTGACCCATAATGAACATGCCTACACATTTTCAGAGAGACTGGCCAATTACTTTCTGAGATATTCCATAAAGACTGAAAAACCGTTATGGGCCGTTATGGTAGTTAGTATTGAGCATAATCCGTGACCCATAATGAACATACCTACAATTTTTTAAG